>JAUELF010265501.1:0-11117 GCA_031471495.1 Clinocardium nuttallii | reverse complement strand
GTTGTATTTAGGTTTCAAACAGTGTGTCTCAGATAAGACTAAACATATTGTGGGGTCCGATCTGGATGTATATAAAACAATGGTTTGCAACTACTGCCATCAGTATGCAAATAGTTAAATCGTGGATTTGATAAGAGAGTTTTTAATTTCCTTAAGGTGTCTATAAGTTAGGTTAAACAAGCATATCGACTGGCGAATAGTTGTTTACTTGGACGCTAAATTATTGTTTTTCGCTTAATTGTCGTCTGCAGTAATTTAGCATCAAATAGTTTCATTCAAATTTCTAGCTTAAATGAATCCAATCTGAATGTCAAACTGTTAAGATCTCAGATCAGCCCCAACATTGATTCAGCTACGATCTGGATGCAAACTCGCATAGGCTACATATCTTAAATAACAGCAATGCCTATGGTACATTAGGTAAAACATGTATTCATCATTTCAGTAAATGTGTATACATCAAGCATAATAATAGTTAGGGACCAAGGCAGCATATCTAAATAATTACAATACCTATGGTACATTAGATAAAACATTATTTTCTCTCATATGACGTAGTTTTGTATTGTATTGTATTGTATTGTATTGTATTTATCAATTCAGTAAATATGTATACATCAAACATAAGAGTAGTCAGGGACCAAGGCAGCATATCTAAATAATAACAATGTCTATGGTACATTAGATAAAGCAATATTTTCACTCTTATGACGTATATTTGTATTGTATTGTATTGTATTTATCAATGCAGTAAATATGTATACATCAAACACAAGAGTAGTCCGGGACCAAGGCATCATCTCTTAAATAACCGCAATGCCTATGGTACATTGGATAAAACATCATTTTCTCTCATATGGCGTAGTAGTTATACTTTTGTAGACTCAAAACAGTATTAATAATAAATATTCTACAAACATAATTTAAATCGGTAATCCGGGAACGATGTTTTTTTCTAACAAAGGTACACTACACAACATGGTTTTATCGATTGAAACAATTGATTTGAAACACAATATTAAAACAATATATTTAAAACAATAGATAAAACAATAGATTAAAAAAATAGTTTTAAACAATAGATACAGTAGTCGTTTACCATTTCCCACACGCTCACGTTTTTGTCGCGTTTTCAGCAGGCTACTTATGAAAACATTATTTACGTTTGGAGTAATTCTTTTCTCACAATCAGCAATCTACTTCTGTTATAGATATTTCTTATATTTATTTACAAGTCGCCTGTTGCAGATTTGGTGTACGTTCGAAAGGGGGTTAAACAGACCGATTAGTTATATAGTTTTACCCTTTCCAAAATGGCCGCCTTTCCACGTCTCTATTAGCAGGTAATATTTGAAAACATTATTTGAAAAGAGATAACAAGTGTTTTAATACTTTTACAATTACAATGAATCATCTGATTGTGTTTAATATATGTTTGCATACACTATATGAAATATATTAATAAAAAACAAAAACAATATGACTCATGCTATTTGAGTTTCATCAGATATATTTAAATAAAGGTGGATTCGACTACAAGCAGTTACAATCAGGTAAGGTGCTTGTCGAATGTGTTAAAACTATCCGTAGTAGACGAACAATTGGTTGGTTCTTCGTTGTTCGCAAATCATCTAAAGTTAATTTGCTATTTCCTTTTGTGTGACCTGTCCCATTTAATATTTGCAACTTCTAAAATTGAAATTAAAAGGCTGATATTGCAAAAAGTTTACACTCGTTCTAGATGCGTCAGTGATACGTCAGCCGCACTTAATACAGTCTTAGTGTTATTTAATTATTGAAAACATTTAACGTGTTAGTAATTGTCTGTTCTTTGTCTTTAAATTATTAAGAAGGTAAATTCGTAAAGAAAAACATATGTTACAGCAGTGTTAACAATAGGATAAAGAGGTTCTTATTGCTCCTTCAATTTGTCAAATACTCACAATAATACTATGCGGTGATTCGTAATGCACCCTCAACTTGTCAAATACTACGATTAATACGATTCAGAGGTTCGTATTGCATCCTCAAATTGCTAAATATGCAGGCTAATACGATACGGAGATTCGTATTGCATCCTCAACTTGTCAAATGCTCCGATAAATACGATTAAGAGGTTAGAATTGCATCCTCAACTTGCCAAATACTCAGAATAATACGATGCGGGGGTTCGTATTGCACCCTCAAACTTGTCAAATACTCCGATTACTACGATTAAGAGGTTCGTATTGCATCCTAAATTTGCCAAATACTCAGAATAATACGATGCGGGGGTTCGTATTGCACCCTCAAACTTGTCAAATACTCCGATTACTACAATTAAGAGGTTCGTATTGCATCCTCAACTTGTCAAATACTCCGATTAATACGATTAAGAGGTTCGTATTGCATCCTCAACTTGTCAACTACTCAGAATAATACGATTAGGAGGTTCGTATTGCACCCTCAACTTGCCAAATACTCAGAATAATACGATTAAATTCAATGTGTCAAATAGTTATCTACTTCTATAAATTCCACAATACATAATATACTAAATATAAGGGAAACAAAAATGATAAAATGTTGGTTTAATTATTTAAGTATAACTTAACACTAAGGAAGGTTGGTAGAATTGGACCTGTATGCTAGATATCCAAATGTATTCATCATTATAAACAAGCATTTCAAGACTTTATTGACGAACTCTGTATGGCAAGATGAGATAACGCAGATACACAGACTGTTCTTCTCAAAACATGTCTTCAACAAATGGAGAACAGTGTTTGTTGAAAAGCAGCCAGTTGTTGGAAATAAAGTTTTGTGGAATGCTGTTGTGCGAAAGCCATTACACACAGAAGAAGTGATATAACTGAACAACTGTTAAAGTCGGCGCAAACATTATTCGCCGCTACAACTTTAAATGACTTTAAAACAGTAAAGAAAACTATATGACATTAAAGGTTTTGTTTACACTGGTTGTTATCTAAACATGGAAGTAAATAAGGAAAAATGAAAAGAAAAGCAAATTGAAACCTATTTCAATTAAATTCACGAAACTTTGCAAGCTGTATTCATTTATAAAAGAAAATACGATAATTATAAACGCTCACTTCGTTGTTTTTGTTACATGTTGATTCCGTTTAGTAGGTAATATTTTAATCAAATTTCATAATTATCCAATCTGGTTTGTGAACGATTGATCCAACTATCTATCGTTGGGAGTACCCTCGTCATGCGCATGTGCAAAGTTCGGTTAACCCTTTCCCATATATCCTAAATATGCAGCAGGTGACTTTAAAAATGGAATAGGCAAACTATGATTAATATGTATACATTAAAGTATATTCATTGAATAGAGCTTTATACATTTTTAGAATGTGCTCATAATGAGCAATTAAATATTTTGTCAAATTGTTTTGTTAAAGTCGTTTGCTGCAGATGGAAAGGGATACTTCGCGCCGTTTAATAGTTTACTATATGAATTGCTAAACTCTTTACCGCAGTGATCGCACCAACACACTCCTGTATAGTATAATTTCTGATCGACATTAAAATTATTCTTAGATAAAGGCACACATTAACCATCATAAAACGATATATTTATTAACAGGGAGAATATACCAGTCAAAGGTGGTCCATATAGAAGTGGAATCTAATAGTTTATACTAAATGTATAACAACTAACAGTAAAGTACATTGCGAATAATAGATAAGGGTAAATTATGATCTACGATACATACGTTAACCATTTCTCACTTATAAACATATGTTGACGCTTCTGCAGCTTTTGATCACTAAGTGTCCCCATTGAGTCATTCCTCCATTTGCTACAATGTTTTCAACTCATCTCAATAAGTATAGTTTTATTTGAAATATGATATACGATACATACGTTAACCTTTTCCCACAAGTAGACATATTGTGACGCTTCTGCAGCTTTTGAACACTTAGTACTCACCATGAGTCATATCTACCTTTGCTACACTGTTTTCAACTAATCTCAATAAGAATAGTTTTAGTTAAAGGATGAAATACGATACATACCCGAAGTTAAAACGTTTTTTATTTTACATCGATTGCGAAACATGCCTTTGGCTTAGATTAACCACTCTCGGTGTCTGCTTCTTGGAGACTTAACCAGTACTGGTCCAGTTTGTGCTCATAACGGACTCGATCCAGGGAACTTTGAGAGGCCGACCCCGACGCTCTACCCCTGTGCATCACTGCCTTCCATATTAATCCTAGACCGCAAGTTGACACATTTCTGAAGATTTCAGACACATCATGTCAAAAGAAGAAATGTTTCCTAATGAGTCATTTCTTCTTTTGCATAACTGTTTTCGATTTGTGTCAATAACTATACTTAAATTCAATGATTATTTGCTTTTATGATTTCGTAGCACTGACTGTACATGAGAAAAATTAAATTGAAAACACATCATATAATATCGATAAGCAAAATATGAATGTCATTGAGTTGTTTTCCTATGATAAATTGTCGTTTTCTACTAAACTAGTTCATTATTAAATAGCATAAATCTAGGTTTCAAACAGTGTGGATATCAGATCAGCCAACTACATGTGTGGGGTCCAATCCGAATGTAAGCTGAAGTCGCAGAATAGGTTATGAACGGTTGAAGACAGCCACCGCTATTGAGGAAAATGATAAATTAAGATTTCCAAATATAGGGTTCAACCTTAATATATCGACCGTCAAATGTTCAACAGGTTTAAACATGAATTTAGTGAATCAGTATTTTATCTAATACATCAGTTGTCTGACGCATGATTAGTCTCAGATGTATATGCTAATTTCAATTAACCTTAATTTATATAGGTATATGCATTTTTATTCGTAATAACAAATTAGTTTGTTCGGTTGATTTGTTTATGTAATTATGGCTACATTTAACATTTTATGAGATATAATCATTTTTCCTGTACTGCATACGGGTAACATCACATCACATAACATTACGGGTTATCCTTAATCCTGAATCTAGCGAGTCGGTTGTTATGCTTGACGCACACACCTTCGTGGTAAGGATTAAAGCACAACTAACCTTTCACAAACGTGTTCTCTATTAACACAGCGAGTACATACCACGGAAAGGTCCTTCACAAATTGGAACCTTATCTGTTAGACTCATCAATGTACATTGTACAACAACTTAAGTTCAAAATGTTGCGAATAATAAATAAGAGTCAAGCACGATATTCGATTCTTGCGTTTATCCTATCACACAACAATACATATGTTTTCATTTCTGCAGCGTTTGAATACATTGTGTCAAAAGTAGACATTCCTCCTAATGTGTCATTACTCCCTTTGCCACAATGTTTTCAACTCTTGTCCAAAACAAAACGTTAATACAAAAATAGTTCACAGAGGTTTGCTTAATATCATTTCATTGTCGTAGGCTAAAGATTTACTGTTTTGGGTAAGAATTAAATGATACATTCTTTTCAGGATATCGGATGTCAAAACTTGATCTTTTTCGTCTGCTTTTGCTACACTCTTGTATACTCGTTCAAAAATAGTCGATTGTTTTATTTAGGTTTCAAACAGTGTGTGTCTCAGATCAGACAAAACATATTGTGGGGTCCGATCTGGATGTATATAAAAGACTGGTTTGCAACTACTGACATCAGTATGTACAAAGAGTTACAGCGTGAATTTGTTGAGAGAGGTTTTAATTATCTTAAATTGTCGTCTGCAGTAATTTAGTATCAAAAAGTTTCCTTCAGAATTCTAGCTTAAATGAACCAAATATGAATGTCAAACAGTTAATATCTCAGATAAGCCCCAACATTTGGTTGGCTACGATATGGATGCAAACTCGCATAGGTTATCAACTATATTCAACGCTAGCGAATAAAGAGTTACATTACGAGTTTATTTAGGAACGTTTTAATTATTGGAAAAACTCCAATACATCAATGTTCTGACACATGTTTAGTCCAAGGTGAACATACAATTGTTTGTTTGCATTATATTTCATTGTTGTGTATTCATCAATTCAGTAAATATGTATAAATCAAACATAAGAGTAGTCAAGGACCAATGCAGCATATCTTAAATAATAACAATGCCTATGATACATTGGATAAAACATTATTTTTTCTCATATGTCGTAGTATTTATACTTTTGTAGACTCAAAACAGTATTAATAATAAATATCCTACAATCTTAATTTAAATTGGTAACCCGGGAACGATGTTTTTTTTCTAACAAAGGTACAATACACGCCATGGTTATATCGATTAAACAATAGATTAAAACAATTGATTTGAAACAAAATATTAAAACAATAGATATAAAACAATAGATACAACAATAGATTATAAAAATAGATTTAAACAATAGATACAGTAATAGATTATAATAATACATTTAAACAATAGACACACTAGTCGTTTACCATTTCCCACACGCACACGTATTCGACGCGTTTTCGGCAGACGAACTTATGAAAACATAGAGAATTTAGCTATGGAGTAATTCTTTTCTCACAGTTAGCAATCTACTTCTGTTGCACAATTGTGTTAACCATATTCACTAAAAATATATTAATTTAAAGATAATTGTTATATTTTGCCTCGATATTTTCAAGTCGTCTGTTGCAGATTTGGTGTAAGTTCGATATATATTCATAGAAAGACAAAAACAATGTTACACATGCTTTTTGGGTTTCATAAGATATATTTAAATTCGAAAAGAAAAACATATGTTACAAATGTCAAATACTCAGAGCAGTATGATTTAGCGGTGCTTATTGCATCCTCAATATGTCAAATACTCAGAATAGTATGATGTAGAGGTTCTTAGTGAATACCCAATGGGTCAAATACTCAGACTAGTAGTATGTATAGGTTCGTATTGAACCCTCAACGTGTCAAATACTCAATCAGGTGTTTAAGGAAAACAAACCTTAACATAATTAGTATACACATTAAACAAGACTGTCTTTGTATTCATGCTTATTATCAAAATGGATACTGCTTTATAGAGTTCATTTTTCAGCTGTTTAACGAACAGTGTAGAACAATATCAGTATGCGCAGATACGTTGGATGATCTGGCTTTCGCAGGGCGAGGCACAAATATGAATGTTCTTGTAAATATTACAATTATGTGTATGTAAAACAGGTCGTCGTTAGTGTAGTAGATTATTATACGTTAATCGTGCCATCAAGTCATTAACAAGAGCTACCAATAGATTACTTACATATTTTGGAAAGTTGTTTTGTATATCAGATTAGTGTAACCTCATCTTTCAATCAAGTCATCAAAATTGTCTGTCACTTATTTACATATAAACAGGTTAGTGTGAAATGTATTGTGTGAAGTAAAGTTTATGCCACTAAGTCATATGTCAACGTTCAGTGCGTGTCCTGATGATAATGTACGGATTTAAACGGATTTTGATTTGATTGTTCGGCGTTTAACGTCAATGTGAAAAGTATATCAGTTATTACAATATGTTTACCGTTTATATTATTAGCACTATTGATACGTTTATACTAGCACAAGCCAATCAGTCGTAGCGCTATTCCCGTAAGCACTAGCGCAAAGAAGGGACGCCAAACTACCACTTTAAGCATATTTAGTTTGACCCGACCGCAGAACGAATCCTGGTGTACTGATCCCTATGTGGACATTTTAAAACAAGTAACTTACTAAATCCTATACATGTTTATGTTACTTAATATTCACAAGAGGTCCATGGTGACCCTTTATCCTTCACCCGATTAACCTTGTAACCCCAAACTCACTTTAAAACGAGCCTCTTCCATTGACGTCCATGCGATTAAACGGATCAAAATAATTTAAACACTATTTGTAGAATATCACTGAAGACAATGGTGCCAATTTTTTTTCAAATCGGGCCAATATTATGTTATGAGATTTCGATGTTAAATGTTACTTTTCTTGATATTTGCAACCAGAGTTTACTACATTGAGAAGTTTGGTTAGGACAAAGAAGAGGAATAATATTATATTAGACTTTGACAAATAGGATGCTGCAGAGGTGCCAGAAAGCGTATGTATGTGGTAAAGGATAACTTGGCGTCCCATACACCAGTGGTTGGTGATTTGAATTTACACAAATATTAACATACAATATTTTTTTAACAACTTTCATAACATTCGTAAATACACCTTAGCTTAAAACCTGTACGTAGTAGCTGCCTAACCAGAAAACAGCCATATGATATAGTTTATGCATCTGCAGCAGACGACATTTGAAACAAGTAGACGAAAGAGAAATCATTTACATAATCTAGACTAGGAAAAGGACACGAGAGTGTTTATATTTGCGTTGTTATGTTCAGCACTCTGTCTGCACCGAATTTCATAAAGATGACTATTCCATGTTCAATATAGAAGTGTTGAAGTATTAAAGGTTGTCATAACTCTAATTTAAGAAAACGGACCTTGAATACGTTCTTCACATATTATTTCACGGATTTAATTCAGAATCACAAAAAAGGGATTTTAATGTTAAGTAAATTGATACATATCTTATGCAAAACTGAATATAATTATCTGGATGCATTGAAGATGCGTTTTTATAAAGACATGCAATCGTTTTTTAAAACATTTTACCAGTTGTATCGAGACGACTGTACACAAAGACATGATTCCTTGGCAAACAAACAAGTACTGGACAAAGGTATTGTGCCTTTCGATAAACAACTCGGCCACGGCAGATTCCTGATAAACAAACTGAATGTTATCACCTGGACGTATTGAAGACGTGTTTTATACAGACGTGAAATCGTCGTGGATTAAGAAGAATCTGTTCATCTAGAGACATATCTCGGGTTTCTTTATATACACAGTTTTTATCGTACCGCCTGCTGTAAACACGTTAATTGTCGACTAGATAAAGACAAAACTTAACCCTGTCCCACACACAGACGCTCACTGGCGCAGAATATAATTGAAAATATTGTGGCAATAGGAGAAATTGCTTGGTATGATCAATATCTCCCATTGCCAGACTAGTTTAACTCTATTCAACAAAAGAGTGTAAATTTGTTTGCGTAGATGTTTGCATAGTCGTCTGATGCAGATGTGTTGTGTGTGGCAAAGGGTTAAATCACATCATTGTGTCAAGGGTACATCATATTACCCTGTCTATATGTAATTGATTGTATCTTATATGGCTCTAGCTTTTCTTAAAGAAGACATTATTGAGGTATCTGCAGCAGACGTCTTTTGAAACATGTTGACACATACCAGCATTCTAGAACATTATCACGGTTAAATCCCTTCCATATACTAACGCTTTATGACGCTTTTGCAACAGACGACAATTGAAGACAATGTGACAGAAGATGAAATTGCTCAACACGAAAAAAAAATCCTTTTCCCACAATATTTGAATTTATTTAGGTAACATCTAACAATATTTAATTTACAGACAGTTTTCAAACCCGTGACAGTAAAATGGAAAAGAACAAACAGCACCTGCGTGTCAAGACCATAAACACATCCTGTAACCCAATCTCTTTGTAATTTCATATATGTAATTATGTCGACTTTTCACGCATTTAAAACGTATGAGCCGTGTCTAGCGATTTTGATTCTTAGTTCAAAATCTCATCATTGACTCAAAAATAGTATATGGACATTTAACTTTTCCCACATGCCATACATATGTAGCTGAATACTTTAAAACCATGTACACATTGGAAAGTCTCTTTCTATAAACATTAAGTTTAAGAATACTGTTAAATTATTGTGGCCAATAGTAATTTCTCATTTTTTTCAAAAAGTTTACAAAAGTCGTTTGCTTTAGAGGCATCAAGTTATGCCAGAGATTTAATTAGTGTAACGTTTGATGAAAAAAGCAGAACTCAAGACTCGCTAGCTGTAGGCCAATGTGATCTAAAAGGAATGTCAATAATGCCCTAACTCGCCAGACGCGGTCCATAATGAAGTAAAAATAGACTGCGTGTGCTTAGGCACAAGCAAATGTGTTACACCATATAATCACAACTGTGACTTTCGGTAAGTTCAGTTATCATAATCGAGCTTATAAACATCTCTTAAAGAAAGTGTAAAGTCTGAACCTGTTTTGAGGATTGATGTGGTTTCATCGAAGGTTCGTCGGAGTTTGGTTACGGTGGTGCGTTTTATATGCACATTAAACTAATTGTGCGTAATAAATCTTCATCATTATTTGTATTAAATATAGTTGTCTTTACAACAAACCTAAATTTAGAAAAGGAGTATCCAAAACATGAGAATGACACTGAAATACGAACGGTTTGATAATACCCTGCGCCTTTGTTGAGCAGCAAGGTGTTTCGCTGGAATAGCTTTTGTGCCGTATTACACTTGTATCATTATGCTTAGTAGTTGCAGTTCATTTCGTAGAAACAGTTTATTTAAAGACGTATGCTACTTTAGTTTCCCAACCATAGCCTACCTGTGTTCTTTGATTTTGTTTAGAACATACAATAACTTGTTGAAATAGTAGCTGCAGTTCGTTTCGTCGAAACAGTTTATTTAAAGGCGTATGCTACTAAAAGTTTACCAATCATAGAATACCTTTGTTCTTTGATTGTGTTTAGAACATACAATAACTTGTTGAAATAGTAGCTGCAGTAATTTTCGTCGAAACGGTTTATTGAAAGGCGTATGCTACAAAAAGTTTCCCAACCATATGTTCTTTGATCTTTTTAGAACATACAATAACTTGTTGAAAAAGTAGTTGCAGTTCTTTTCGTAGAAACAGTTTTTGTAAAGGCGTATGCTACTAAAAGTTTCCGAACCATAGATTACCTGTGTTCCTTGTTTTTTTTTAGAACAAACAATAACTTGTTGAAATAGTAGTTGCAGTTCTTTTCGTAGAAACAGTTTTTAACGAATTATATTTTATCAAAATATAATGCAGTTATCGCGATCATGTTGATAAGCAGAAGTCACGGTCAAACTACACTTCCGCTTAGAATACACATTAGCTGCACCTGAATAGTCCTAGTATTTTTTCGATATTAAAATGATTTCAATACAGTGAAGTCATATTTATACTATCGAATCAGCATAGATAATCAATTCTCTAGAAAATATCAAATTAACAGTAAATGCATATATATATTTCATTTGTCGGCAGGCGTAT
>JAUELF010265490.1:0-11118 GCA_031471495.1 Clinocardium nuttallii | reverse complement strand
TCAATGCGACATGCATCATTCGTCTTTCACCAATGGGCTAAGTCTATTTGGAAAAGCAGCCAGTTGCTTGGGAAGATAGTTGTGTGGAGTACTGGTGTGAGACAATTGTTAAAAACGGCGTTAAACCCTAATCAATCAATCAATCAATTTACACAGAACATGCTGTTAATCATATTTTTACTTCCATGGTTCCTAATTTGGTCATGAGGGAAAGAGTGATAGAATTGTTAGCATACCTACTTTTATCAAATTTAACACATGTTGCTAGAAATTACATTAAATGTCACCATGGTATACAAGTATGTAATATTCAACCAACCCATCTGCCATTGATCTGTTGATATAGGAATTCTGTCTTCCCGCCAATAATAAACTTGTGCATTTCCTTCTTGGCAGTCAGGATTCTGGGAATTAGCTTTACAACTGACTGACTGGTGTCAGGATAACTGTACCAGAAGTACTGGTAACTTGCCCAAGAAATGCCATGATATAACTGAAAAATCTTTGAAAGAAAAACGCCTAATAAATAAACAATGGTAAATAAACTCTTATTAACAATCTCAATTGACAAATGCAGGAAAGTTGAAAAACCTATGTGAATATAAATGTTTTTGTGAGGGTGTTTCAGTTCTAGTCGTCTTTATTTCAGATTAAAGAAATGATGCAGAATGCACAGAAGATGATAGAAGAACGTAAAGCCCAACTACAAGTGCAGTTACCGGCCCCCGTTTCAGATGTGTTAAATAAACCCGCCCAAAGCCCTCAGGTCAGTTTTTTGTGTCTCCTGTCTTTGCAAGGTGACATTTAGGGATTGAATCTACTTTGTAGCTCAATCACATCTGCATCACCCCTTTCTCTCATACGACAATTCTGCAGCAGACGACTATGAACATACTTTGTCAACAAATGGAAAATCTCTATAATTTCTTCTTTTGTCACTATGTTGTCAAAATACCATCTATTTATACCGTCAGAAAGCGTCTTTATGAGGGAAAGGGTTAAGAAAGTGTAAAATTAACCCAAAGAAAGTTCTCAGGTTAGCTTTAAAGTTACCTGTCTGAAATGAAGGTAATACTTGTTGTGTTCCCTGCTCTGGCAAGGTGACGCTTCAGGATGGATTGATTCTGTTGCCTGTCAGTCACATTTTGACTAATTGGCTGGCGACTGTTTGACATGTCTTTTTTTAGGCAACACATATAGTCTTTTAAACACTTGTTCATGTTTGAAATAACTGGTCCAACTAATTTCTAAATATTCAGAGCTTGTAAAAATGGTTGTGGCTTCTCTTTTTGGCCCTCAAGGTTGTACTTTGACAGTTACTGTTAATTTATCGTTATTTACCCAGGAAATGCCTTGATATATCTTAAATACAGTTGAAAACAACATAGAACACCATTTGGAAAAGATGCTGATGAATTAAATTTATGCTCTTTTTTTGCAACAGGCACAGAAATATATGAATAATGCCATGGACAAAGCCAAGAGAGCCAGTGAATTGCAGGCTCAGATTCAGGCCAAGCTGTCAAACATGGCCAATATGCCCAATATCAAAGGCCTCCCTTCACTTAAACCTGGGGATAAAATGGTCGACTCTGCAAGTGTAGGGTATGTAAAACAGCATTGTTATTTCTCCCCTGTTACACTGAATTCTAGAATATTTGTGCTTGTCTTTTTGCACTTTGGATGTTATGTTTTAGGTGCTCAAAAGAATCGGCTTGTTAAGATTTCATTATTAATTGTGATGTTCATATTACAAACGTTATTAGACCTATAATCTTGAAACTTTAAGCCTTTCCCTCATACAACAATTACCTAATTATTATAAAGCAGCAGGCGACTTTGAAAACTTTAGGAAAAAATAGGAAACACTCTTATAAATGAAAGAGCAATTACTGAAAATTAGTTAAAAACATTGTCTCAAAAAGAGAAACGGCATATCATGAGCAACTTCTCCTTTAGCAAGAATGCTTTCAAAGGTTGCTGCAGAGGCATCAGAAAGTGTCTGTACGTGGGAAAGGGTTTAGCTTAGAAATCAGTGCAAAATCAGATAAAAAATATGGAAGCTATAAATGAAAAACAAATTATGGAATAAAGTTGAAAATATTGTCAAAGGAGAAATTCATCTTGAGCAATTTCACTTTTTGCCACAATCTTTCCAAAGGTTGTCTGCTGCAGAGGTGTCGGAAGCTGTTTGTGAAAAAAGGAAAAATTGCCACACTGTTTTCAAAAGTTGTCTGCTTCAGAGGCACCAGCAAGCGTCTGCATTGCGGTAAAAGGTTTAAGATCAGTTTTAATATTTCTCGTCTATAGATATATGTTGTTTACACTTTCAGGCCGACACCACTTATTCTTGATGAGGAAGGTAGAACTATTGACGCTAAGACAGGATTGACCATAACCCTTACGCACCATGCACCAACACTTAAAGTAAGTCGTGTAACCTTCTACCTGATACGATATCCCACACCGGGACATATTAACCTTCTACCTGATACGATATCCCACACCGGGACATATTAACCTTTTCTCTTGTAGGCGATATATAATGTTTGAGAAACATCTCTTGTTGTATTTTGATTTGATGGAGATTTTCTCTATCTTTGCCTAGACATTTTTAAAGTGCTCATGTTATAACAACTCTCTGGTCAGAATAGACAGCCCTACCAAGATTTTCAAGATTTACAATCCAAACCTTAACCTCTTCCATACTGCAGACTCGTTAAAGACAGTTTGACGCATTTGCAATAGACTGAATATTTATTATACAGGGCTATATATACGGTTCATATTTCATACTTTAAAATCTTTATTTGACCTCAAAAACACGAGTTGTGTGTACTCAAACAAATGGACATGGAACACATATGGCTCACGTCTCTGTTGTCTATCCACCACACTTTCACCTACAGACATACTGACAGGCCTCAGTTGTATGTCTTTAAAATACATTTGAAAATAAGTAATAAATGAGATGCCAGTTGACTGGATCCATCTTAGCAGATGACTCTTGTTGCGGAATCCCGTTAGCTCAATCATAGCGCAATCAAGGGATTGTGAGTTGAACAAAAGTCTACATCATTTGTCTTGTAACATTCTATATGGATCAGCAGCCAGTTGCTTTGAAAGAATGTCTGGAGAACTGGCCTGAGAATACAAGAAAACACATAGATCTGTGAACAGGTATCTGTGATATGTCTTGAAAACAGAATTAATCTCCTATCAATCAATCAACCAATTAAAGCCTTTGTTATATTCTGTGTGTTTATCTGACCATTTGTTTGTTACAGGCCAACATCCGAGCCAAAAGAAGGGAACAGTTCAAAGGTCTATTAAATGAAGCTCCACCAGAGGAAGTTACGGCATCCAAATTCTTTGATCCCCGTGTCAGGTTTGTTAGAATTTTTATTCAGAGCTCTAGATAAGGGACAATTTTCATGAGCTAAAATCCTTATTTGACCCGTTAACCCTTTGTTGTTGGTACTCAAAAGAATCGTCTCAGCAAGACGATTCTGTTGAGTACCTACAACATAGGATTTGCTTGGATAATAAGAGATATTGTGGGCTGAACGACCGTTTACCCCTCCTTATCTGGCCCTCTGAGAGGGGCTTACTCTTTCTGATATTTATGGGGTGTTTTTTATTCATCTGCAGGAGACATGATTTGAAAAATAGCATAGAAACTGATTGATTTAAACCCTTTCCCATGAAGTTGTTTTACATTGCATCTGCAGCAGAAAACTTTTTGAAAACATGAAGACAAAATAGAAATTGATCATAATGAGCAATCTTTTGCTCCAATGTTTTAAACTCTTTTTTATCATCATACTTTAACTGGTAGATGTAGTCCAAATATTTTCCTAAAAATTATCATTCATCTGCTGCAGATTTGCTTTAATGTGGAAAGTGTTCTCTGTATCATCAACTTTTTATATAGAGACCCTGGCAAGCATATCTCTTAACTTACTTGAATTTGTTTCCTTTTAATAACAAGAGGCCCATGCTCTACTGGCATGGATCTGCTGGTTTTCGAAAAGAACCAAGCTGTCATATAAGTATGGTGAAGATTGTATTGTAGCAATTTTTTGACAAGGGCCATAATCCAGTCATGCATGGGCAGATCTGGCTAGTTTTCAAAAGGAACGAAGCTCTCATCAACATTTAACTACTATCTTAGTATGGTGAAGGTCAGATAGTAAATGGTGTCTCTATTGTGTTCACAAGCTGTATTATAGCAATTTTGACAAGTTCACGGGCCTATAATAATACAGTCATGCAAGAGCACATCTGGCTGATTTTCGAAAGAAACCAAGCTTTCATTAATATTTAACTACCATCTAAGATTAGTGAAGATCAGATAGTAAATGGAGGCGCAATTGTGTTAACAAACTGTATTATAGCAATTTTGACAACTTTAAAGGCCATAATCTAGTCATGCAAGAGCACAACTGGCTGGTTTTCTAAAGGAACCGAGCTCTCAACAATATTTAACTACCACCTAAGTTTAGTGAAGATCGGATAGTAAATGGAGGCTCTATTGTGTTCACAAGCTGTATTATAGCAATTTTGACAATTTCAAGAGCCACAATCTAGTCATGCAAGGGCACATCTGGCAGGTTTACGAAAGGAACCGAGCTCTCATCACTATATAACTACTATCTAAGTTTGGTGAAGATCGGATAGTAAATGGAGGCTCTGTTGTGTTCACAAGCTGTATTATAGCTATTTTGACAATTTCAAGGGCCACAATCTAGTCATGCAAGGGCAAATCTGGCAGGTTTACGAAAAGAACCGAGCTCTCATCAATATTTAACTACTATCTAAGTTTGGTGAAGATCAGATAGTAAATGGAGCCTCTCCATAGGAAACTATACACTGAGCAATTTCTTTCTTTGCCACAATTTTTAAATAGTCGTCTGCTGCAAAGGCGACACAAAGGGCCTGTAAATTGGTAAGGGTTAAGATCCTATGAATAGAATAGAGAACATCGTGGCTAAGGGAGAAATTGCTTTTTATGAGTAACGTCTGCTTCTGCCAAAATGTTTTCAAAAGTTTTCTGCTGTAAATGCATCTGTTAGTGGAAAAAGCTAATATAATATCACAAACAAATCTATTTTTTCAGCAGAAATAGATGTTGCTTAACTACTTCATTTACTATAGAGAACAAAGGGTTACAACTAACACAGTTTAATTTGTCGATGCAGTGTGTGCACAATATTGAGCAATCCTTATTCTAAATTACACTAAAATATGACATTTACCCATTCAGAAACTGGTTATTTTATTTGGTTTTCATAGAAAATGTGGAACTGTTTTAACCTTTTAAATTTTTGCCTATGTTGCGTTCGTATTTCAGTTGTTTGGCGTACAGTTAGTGTTGTTGGTGATTTACATCTTACATCCACTTGTGTCTATGCAACTCTACCAACAATAATTTAGTAGTATATTTATTGTTACTTTTTCAATATCTACAATGCGATAATACCAGCAACAGATAATGCTTTACAGCAATAGTCTGCATTGTTGTTGAATAATGCTACACAATTCATGAGATTCGTTTGCTTGGGAAAAAGGCACTGGAGCCTATTTACGTATTTATAGGGAATATCATGCTGCAGTAGTGTTGCTTCTACGAAAATCAGGAGACTCTTCTTATAAGGGTGTGTTTTTTAACGGACGATTAAGGCCTATATACTTATACGGAATATCATGCTGCAAAAGTATTGCTGCAACAAAAATCAAAAGACTCTTCTTATGAGGGAGTTTTTAAACGCGGGATTAGGGCCTATATTTTCATAGTTTGCCCAACATACCACATACATATATAACACTTTTGTTTAAAGAAGTTAAATAGCAGACTAACAACACCTTAATGTTTGGAGATATTCTATAATATACATAAATATAGTATAACATAAACGACAGAAACAAGAAACACAATTAACATATTACAAAACTGGCGTGCGAATGCTGTCACACTACCACATTCTGAATGACTTAAGACTTAAATAACTCTTGTCAAGCTAGACATTTGAAATATTCCATAGTCAATTTTAGAAATAGCAAGATACGAGCTTTGAATTGAGCAGTCAACTAAATTGAGACAATAAAGATGGCACGTTTCGATCGCCTGCCTGGCCTGTTTCTATACGGAAGATGGGTTAAAGCTGTAAACTAATTAATATTGCACCCTCTGTACATGTTTTATTAAATACAAATATGATCTGTTAGGTGTCGTGTTTTCTAGTTAGTCAAACACGTGTCGAGGAGAGCACATAAGTGACTAACTCGAGAAAAGGTTTAGAAATATTTTGCACGTCATACAAAAAGCTCCTGCGAGACCAAATTTACTTCTGTTTGGCAATATATATGATAATGTTAAAGGGAAAACACAAACCATTCAACATAAACTACTTGAGACAGTATAGTGCAAAGGCTATAAAGTATCAACATGAGATTATTTAAAATAACGTGATCAAAAGAAGGCTGGAGAGTAGAAAGAGATTGTTTGATAATCAAACAATTAAACAAAGAGGATATTTCCTTTCTTTCTTTCGCGTATTAAAGACTTTTATTAACGTTAATACGCATTCGTTTAGCGTTATTATGCCTTTATTTCGCGTTAGTACGCATTTATCTTCGCGTTATTACGCCTTTTTTCGCGTAATAACGCCTTTTATTAGCGTTTATACGCCTTTATTTCGCGTTATTATGCCTTTATTTTGCGTTATTACGCCTTTATTTCGCGTTATAACGTCTTTATTTTTGCGTTATTATGCCTTTATTTTCGCGTTATAACGCCTTTTTATTTCATGTTATTACGCCTTTATTTTCACGTTATAATGCCTTTATTCCGCGTTAATACGCCTTTATTTCGCGTTATTATGCCTTTATTTTTGCGTTATTATGCCTTTATTTTCGCGTTATAACGCCTTTATTTTCGTGTTATTACGCCTTTATTTTCACGTTATAATGTCTTTATTCCGCGTTATTACGCCTTTCTTCGCATTATTACGCCTTTACTTTGCGTTATTATGCATTTCTTCGCGTTACTTCGCCTTCTTTAGCGTTACTGCGCCTTTTTTCGCATTATAACGCCTTTTTTCACGTTATTACGAGTTTTCAATATATTTGTTTTCCTCATATGGTCCAAATAGGCTTTCGTATGTATGCATGTCAGTCAACTTAAATTGATTTGATTTGGGCAGTGTCTGATCTAGGAGTTGGAATTGTGCTAATTTTTTAATGCGCATAAAACAGTATATTTAGTTATACATTGTATATATTACAAATGAATGAGAACACGAGCTCTCCGATAAAAGTGTTCTCTACTGATATCAAATCGTGCAATAGAAACAAATTGTCCCTAGCAGCACATTTCCTCTTATGTTTGTAAAATAATTAGGGGTTAACCACAAGGGTTTTAAAAGACGTTTATTATTGCGTTATTTTCGGAGAAGATTGGGTAGAACTGTCACACTTTAGAGTGGACAGGAACTACAAGATATATCAGTGTACTGGAATAATGTCTTTACAACACGAAAGGGTATATACTTCAGATTTTTTAGCATACAAAGCAAGAATTCTTTTTTTCGTACATAAGTTTGAAATTCGGGAATGATAATGTCATGTATGTTCAAAATTAGGTCATTTGTGATACACTTATTTTGCTTTTTTTTGTATTTAGGAAAATAGTTAATGGGTAGGGGAATACACGTACATGATGTATCCTCTTACTGGATAAATGTATTTCCGACACGAACCGTCTGTATAATTTAATTTAGGTTTGATAGCAAATTAAGCTGCATCAAGCCTTCTAGGTTTCTTTGAGAGTTCAACTGGAAGTCAGAAGTTAATAAACTACATGTACATATTCGAAAATGGAACATAATTGCCTTGATTTATGGTGGCCAGGAAAAGAAAGATGTGCCATGTTACTGCCTAAATGTTTTTTCTGACCTGAATGCTGTATAATTAAGGCTTGGTTGCAATTTTAGCTGCAGCAATTATTGTATTTTATATGAGAGTTGAATTGGGAGTCAGGAGCTAATGTACTACATGTGCAATATTCCAAGATGGAACAGAAATGCCCCCTTGATTTATGGTGCACATGAAAAGAATGGTGTGTAATGTTACTGGATACTGTATTTCCGACATGAACGGTGCATAATTTAGGTTTGATAGCAATTTAGTAAAGGAAAGTATTAAATTTATGTACGAGAGTTAAACTGGAAGTCCGGCGTTAATATACTACATGTACATATTTTAAAATGGAATTAAAATGCCTTGCTTTAAGGTGGACAGGAAATAAAAGATATACCATTTCACTGGATATATATGTGTCCGAAACGAACGCAACACATAATTAAGACTATAACACTATAGCAAAATATAGCAAAATATATATTTTGGTAAGTAATGGCAAGTTAAACTGGAAGTCAGACATAAAAATAGACTGCAAATTCGATATTAAGATCATACGAATTGAGGATTACTTTGTGTGATCCGATAAACACGTAAAAGATATGTTATGGGTCATTGAGAGTTTATTTTATCCGCAGTTTTTGCTTTACTGCGTAGAAAATATTTCAACATTGCGTCTGATGTACATTCGCAAAATTTCAAAATTCAATCTGCAACACAAACGGGAAGTAATTGATTGAATTGAGTGAATGAAGGACCATTTAAAATAGTGTGTGTCATGGGTTTTTTCTAAGACAAACGTAATATGGATCTATCTTCTACGCGTTCCACAGTATCCGCAGAAATGAACCATCTGTCTGAGCTGCCATATACAAATGTTCTCAAGGAATGGTTAATGGCAAATAATACAGTGGGAAAACGATATTCCCTAACATTATTTAAGCCCATACTCTTATGCTTGTAAAACCCCAAGAAGTTTAAAAAAGACCCAGCCGTTTATTTTCAGATTATGTTTAGGTGATAATTGAGAAGAATGTTTTCGGCTAAATGTTGACAGGAAACAAAAGATGCATCCATTAATCGCATTAATGTGCTTACGACACGAATGCTAAATAATAAGGTCTCAAAGCATTATAGCAGGAATTCTATTTTCATAGGAAAAGAAAAGCCTAATTGAAAAATCCTACATGCTTGAAATCGGATCATATGTATACAAGGTAACTTTAAGTTGAAATTGTAGGATATTTCCACACTTTTACTGAACAACATTTGCCAAAATTATACGACTCAATCTTCAACACATACAGGGAGTGATCGAAGAAATACAGTAAATGATGGTCACTTTACGATATGATGTGCCGGTATCATACATTTAATTAATAAAATCATCTCCAATCTTCTACAGCCTTGAATACCACATAATGCTTTTTTCTTAGATACATACAATATGGTTTCATGTTTAACGCCCTTCCTTGAACCAAAAGTAGTAAACTTCCTCTGTGCGCTGTCCGATAAAAGCGTTTCCGATGCATGGTTTATGTCAAACGGTTCAGTCGAAACAAATATTCCCTGACATTATAATAGCACATACTCGTATGTTTGTAAAAACCATTAGGGGGGTTAGAAGACGCAGTCGTTTATTGTTCGGTTATTTTAGGCGAATATTTGGCAGAATTGTCAGGCTTTAATGTGGTCAGGGAATAAGTGATGTATCATTTTCGCGGATAAACGTGTTTTTGACACGAACGCTGTATAATGAACGCTTGATAGCATTTTAACTGCAGCAAGTATTCTATTTTTGCTTGGAAATTGAATTGGAATTCAATACTTTCCAATTCAATACTTCACGTGGGAATGTAAGCAATCAGATACTATTACAGCGTTACCTAGTTTGGTTTTATTATCACATTCTTTTTTCAATTGTTTCACTTTCACATGCTTATTTTGGAGTATTATTTTCATTAACATTGTTTGTCCCATTGTTGCATCTTGAAGGCAAAATGCTCAGACCTTTAGATGAATTAAGTAAATTAATAAATCCGTGAATAGGCCATGTGCAAGACTGTACGGTCGCTTCGGCTTGTGGTAGCCGAACCAACCGGTACAACCAGATACATGTTTTATGACAATCCCAATACACCCCACCCCACCCCTGCTGTCCCATATTAGTTGATTATTTATGTATGAATAGCAACTTTCTTATTGTAGAGCTGTTAATTGTATGTGTTATGATTTCTGTTCTTTTTCGTTGTTGTTGTATTTTGGGCGGCGGGGGTAAGGATGGTCCGGAGACACAGAACGGGTATGAACTGATCCAATGTGACATTAACCGTGTAGCGACGCGGCTATAACTGTTTGTCTGTCCATTGCTTCATTGTAGAATACATATATAAAGAAAAAACAAACAAACCGGCTCGTGTCGTACACATTAAACGTAAACCATATATCTATATCACGCACTCCAGTAATACAAGCTCGATTCTCAAGCAGTTTGATTCAAAATTATTCATCAATTTTACATTTTACCAATTATTCATCAATTTTACATTTTACCAATTATTCACGAGTGTTTACAAATATAAAGTGTCATATCATTATACGCATTATTACGTGTTTATTTACTGAAACGTATCAATGTAACACCATTTTCCTGTCTAAGGCATAACGAATACCTGCTTATATTCTAACTTAATATTATAATAAAATGGAAAACACTTAGTTCATTAAATATTATGAAAGTCGACATAATTAAATGGCGCTCGCATATGTGGTACTGACTTGGAGTAGACACATCAGAAGCACCCGATCTGATTATCGCATAATTGAAGTTAACAACTTGTGTGCAACACTGTTGTTATTGTTCAAATATTTTAACTTCGAGCATAGATTCATCAAACACATAACGGGTAAGAAACACCTTATCCGTGACCTTAACGTCGTACGTTCATTAATTGAAGATGGAATATGTTTCTACATATTTTCAATTCGGAGCATACAGAGCGGGTACGATATATCTCCTTGTGACGTTGAACTTTCCCTAATAATTCGAAAGGAACCAAGCGCTCATGGGTATCTAATTATTGTATAAGTTTGATTGAGATACTATCAAAACTATAGACTGTATTGTGTTAACAAGCTCTATTATAGCAATTTTGACAATTTCAAGGGCAATAATCCAGTCATGCATGGGCGGATCTG
>JAUELF010265480.1:0-11118 GCA_031471495.1 Clinocardium nuttallii | reverse complement strand
ATGGTTATTTATTATATTTTAGCCGTTTTATGTCTATGGCTAGTCCATGATGATAGCCAGACAGTTCCAAACGCAGAAGTTTGAGGAACCAGCGTGTGTGACGTAGTCCACAACTGAAGAAGACGTTGTAACGGGGGACATTAGGAGGAGTGCCGTCATAGGACGAGTAGATCCATATATCCACAGTTGTGTGGCTTGTCAATCCCGGAATCAAAGGATATACGCGACGCAGTGAAACATTAGTACATCGACTCGGAGAAATCAGGAAACGGATACAGTTGAATGTGAAGGACAACGTGTATGAACATTCCAAATACAGTATACAGTAACGGAAGTGATGTGACAGGTTGAGTGATTTGGGTGAGGGTGTGGATGAGAGTGCGTGAGTAATTTTTCTTTATTGCCTCTCGATTTGTTAGGAACGAAATTGTTTATTTAAACTTGTATATATTATTCATATTTATTTGTAAATTAAACTTATTTTCTATTTATTCAAAGATTGGTGTTCAATTCTGCTTTAGTGAGTTGTCGGCCCTTGACCATCTTGTAACAATGTGCAGTGACTAATTGAATGATATTTTGTAAATAAAAGCAAGTTGAAATACAGTTTGATCTGGGACTACACTATTCGTCAATAAGGCAAAGAATCTGACACGCATGGTCCATCTGTTTACGATGCATGACCTACGGTCAAACGTGTATATTCGATTGTTATTTGTAATAATTACGTTATTGTTGGTTTTCATGGAGCACCGCTAAAATTGCGATCTGAATGCATGCCTTATTTTCTTCAATACTTCGAAGTGACACGCATTTAAACCTTAGCTACCTAAGCTTCACAGCTGTAGAAAATGTTCGTATATATCCGATCACTGCCTATTACAAGTCGGCTCAGGATGACCTTTGCGTCATACAAATAAATTGTCGCCTACACAAGTGTAGGGTATCAACAAGGGAGATAACCCATAAAGATAAACGAGATAATTAATTGTATTGTGACATTTGATTGGGCACAAAAACGAGCACCTGAATATGAATATTTAACGGTACTAGCGCTTTACATAAAATATGTAGACAACAATACGAGTGAACCTTTATCTCGCGGAATTACTGAATCCGTCATTATCATTCCTGATATGTGTCGAGATCTGCCAATGCTCCATAAATATTGTTACATTTGTAGTTAACAAGGTAGACAACGATCTCACATACTGACCTTGAGTTGTTTTGTTTGCAGTTGTAGTTAAAAGTCATGCGTAATATAATAGAACATTGATGTTTAATGTTGCGTATCCACAGCGCTGTATGAAATGGCTCTGCATTATTAGCAAATTAGTCGTATCAATTCGGATCCTTAGCATAGAGGAGCAGGCATACCTTTTTCCATATGTGTGATAATTACGTTAAGGGCACCGCTTTAATGCATCTTTAACCAAAATGTAATTGTTCAAATAGTCATATCACTGTCCGTGCAGACTGATCAGGGCCGATACATTCCGTCTCATGGTGATAAAGGTATAGATGAATAAGTCCTGAAACTGAGAATCCACAAGAGGCGATACGTGAATGTCCGGGTAAGCATGCGCGAAACACTTTAGAGTATTTTGTCTTCATTCTTTCTTCTTATTGAAAATGCTGGAGTATGAGAATGAACTCTTTTCTATTGGGGTTTTACGCCGTTATGAACATTATATCAGAAATACCACGGCGACAGTTCACATATTCATTACCCCACAGGAAACAAACTATTATTAAGCACTTTATGTGATTACCGAAGAAACACGACACAATATTTATTATCTGCGTTCATGAAAAGAAGAAAAGAACTTTCATGCTGTAAATGCGGCTTATTCGACAAAAGGCATTTTACATAACCAAATGGGCAAATATATATAATTCAAATGAAAGTATAAGTCATGAGACCAAAGGACGGCATTCATTACTACCATTTTTTAAGTATTTGGTATGACCCGGACGGGGATAGAACCCACGGCCCCCACGCCGGGGCGAACCTCTACCACTAAACCTCGGGTTGGGCTTTTGTTTACTAAAAGCAGACGAGTTTTGAAAATAGTGCGGCGAAAGAAGAATTTGCTATTATGTTATTATGTGTTTGCACCGATGTTTTGTGGAGTCGTCTGCTATAGATGTACTGCAAGTATAAAGGGTTAACCCTTTCCCTTTCTCGCATACAGCGAATCTGAAAACATCAATGATCAAATATGGAAAACCTGTAAAAAGGAAAATATCTATTTTATGAAGCATTGTGTTAAAAGATGAAATTGCTCGTTAAAAGAAATTTCTTTTGTCACAATATTTTCCAAAATCGGATGTTGTGTGTGAAATTTAAGGAACCTTAAGCCGGATCTAACTTAACGATAGTTGCAAAGGGAAATCTGATATTATGGGACGGTGTGTATATATACCTTATTTTGGTTCTAAATATACCCACAAAACGTGATGTTAGATAATTATACTACCATAGAAAACTTCTTAATACTAAAACCATTCAAAATAGGATTTGGACTGTATTAGAGTCGTGTTTGTTTTTTCAAATAGTTCAACGAATCGCGTGCGTAACTTTTGGGGAAAATACTGGTGACATTATGTATTATGCATACATGGTGTATTAGAAGAACAAAAGATGTGTTGAACGGGAACTGTATTTAGCTGAGATATAACATAATTTATTTTTATTTTCAAATATTTCTGTACCCTTTTCAAAGTTTGTTTTAAGTGTATGTCTATTCATACGTGGCCATATGGTTGATATTTCCTGAACTAATAAGTTGCTAAGCATCAACCATCAAACTTGAAATGGTTAGAAATTTGGAAATACCTGTGAAAGAAGGGATCTGATTTATACAAAATAGCATAGAAAGACTAGGAAACCAATTACTAGTAAACCCTTTACTTGGACGAAGACATTGCTATACCACAGTGTGTGTTCATGGAAATAACTAGCTGATGTTGTGTTTGCTCCATTCTGAACATATAACGTTTTGATAAGATTGAAATTAAGTTACAGTATGTGGAACTTTGTAACAGGTAAGTCTGCTTTAGTCGTATTTACATATAAAATCGGCTTGTAAAATACCTTTTAAAATATCTTGCACAAAATAGTTTTGGTGTAGTCCAGGTTTCTGTACTACACACATAAACTTGTACTTGCAGTGAATAATTGTATTGTATTTATTTCAGAAATCTTGTTCCATCTGTTAAAAATACATACTTATTCTAGAATATAACATTTGTTTTGTTATTTTTTATCTACACGGAGAAAAGTTTTTCTTTAATCGTGTATAGATAAAATATATTGTTATACCAAACAATACATCCCCCAACACCTACTTCAAGTTATATAGGTATAATTAAAGGTTGGGAAAGTGGGAACACGCGGATTTCCCGGAGCACCGCCCATTGAGACATCGTTAACCGACTATCTGTTCTAACCTTCTAACAGCTGAAATAAATCGAGTCGTACTAAACAATAAGCGTGCATTCGTATTCTCATATTTTGAAAAATACCACGTATACTAAGTAAGTAAGCAAGTAAATTGTTTATTACTGTGACATGTGTTATATACATCAGTAAATGAAACAATAAAGAAAAAGATAACATGGGCCTATATGTCACCATTATACAAAGTTAGCTACAAATGTACATATATAGTCACACTCATTATACATAAGTTAGTTGATACGATAATACGGCATTGTCATACAAAATGCTATCACATACTTCATGGTAAATGTTAAATAACGTGTTGCACTTTTACACACGACTATATAACCTGCTTCTCCTAAGAGCATAATCTTTTACTAAGAATGTTGCAGTTTTCTTAGTGCACTCATTTAAAAGGCACATGGTGCATAACCGTTCGTCCAAGGGCTCGTTGACGTAACGACCAGTCTCGATCCGCAAAGAATGAATTCAGTTTGGGGTTTAATCATTGCCTAAGCCAGATCAAAGCGGCAAGTTCATTTACATATGCTTTTTCCTGGCTTTCTCACACATGCCCAACAAACAACAGTCTTTGAAAACGGCTGTCTGCTTATCAACATCCATCTTGTGTTAGGACTACACACTTATGGGTGACATAATCATTGTCCTGTTTTTAAATTGAGCCGAGTCTGATATAATATTGGTCCGAGTGCAAATGAAAACAATTATTTGTAATTATCAAGAACGTGCGTTTTATAGTTTCAGGTGGTCTCCTGTTGATGAGTCTTATAGTCAAATCAAATGCAGATTGCCCCAAAGAGATAATGTGCCAAAAAGGAAGTTGCGGGCTAGTAGCAGAGAATAAGTTTATATGTCATGATTGTAATGGTGATGAATCCGAGGATGTATGTGAAGAATTTAAAAAAAAGAAAAGAGTGTGTACTGTCAAAAATATCATCAACAATATATGCAGTAAGATATAGTTTCAGTTCAAATCTATCTAAAGTTCATTTTTTAGAAGAAATATTATCGTTTGTGTCCTGAGCAATAATGAGATGCGTGCTCTGATCGAACATTCTGATTTGTCTATGATTGTCGAACGAGATCGCTGAAATGTGTGGTTAAAACAGATTTCTTCTTATATCCTTATGTTTTTGAACATTTTGTTGTAAATTCATTGGTGCAGAGTCGTTTTATATGGGTATTTAACGTTACAACATTTGACGATCATATTCACTGTAAATACAACAACCCCATTAAGGACTACTCCGGTTAGTATCCATTATTTGTGCTGAGTAATCGTTGTCTACAAATGTCGCAAATTATACAATACATGTACTTATAAAAAGGTATATATCGTTTGCACACACACATACACATTATCGTGTCGGACAATGTACAAGATTGCATATTTGAACATTTATAGATAAGATCATCATTTACACCTACTCAGACATATCAGAATATACACAAATTGACAAAAGCTTCTAACATACTTGCGTAAACAGGTTGGCATATCTTGATCAGACGGTCTAGATGCACATTCTCAACTAGATCCACACTGTTCACAAGAGCCAAATTGTACATTTTCCTATGACAGGGCTTATATAAATACTTTTTTAGCTACAGTCCATTGCATGGCAGTAAAACTCCCTTGTCCATGAAAGCAGTGAATGAGATTGCTTTAACTGAGTATATTTTAAACCTCCCTCAATGTCTCCCACGTGAAGATTGAATCGAGTTTGAGTGTGATGGGGGTTTATAAATACGGCCCTAAGTCTCTCAGATCAGAACAAACAAAATGTGATTAAATGTGCACTCAACTAAAATTGTAAAGTTGGCTCCTTTTCTTAAATTTGTAGACGTTGACAAAAAAGATGATGGTCCGTCGACAACTATAGTGATAGCGGTGTGTGTGTCCGTGGTGGTTGTTGTTGTAGCTGTACTGGTAACTGGAGTGTATTGCTGGAGGTTTGTTTAATCATGTATTTATAATTGTAATATACACGTAGGAGTTGCATCATGTGACATCTCCATCCCTCCCTATTAATCAAGTGTAGGATATAAAAACTTTCCCAAGTTAAGATAAAATTACAGCATACACACGTTTCATGTTTTTGTGCCTACAAAACAACAACGTAAACACATAATAACTCGTAATAAATAATGTTCTGATCGACAGTGTGATTATGCGAAAGGCAACGAGTCGGATCAATATGTGTTTCTACATAAACTGACTTATACGTCTACTCTTTACAAATGAACGCAATCTTTGCTTTTGAACTAGGTATAATGCTATAGCTATTAATTTACTAATTGTGATTAGTAAAACATGAATGAAATGTAAAGTAAGTAATCGTGGAAAGCAATGCAAGAATGTGCAGTATTCGACTGAGTAAGATTAGCTGAATTTCAATTGTAATCGCTATGTACCCTTATCGAGTAACTGACAACACATATCAAGCTGAAACAATTTGTAGAAACTGTTAGACCACGTCACGCGAAGATTGACATTCGACTTTTACGATCAGGATCTCCCCTGTTTGCCATGTAGACTCGAAGTCTCCAGGAAATGATTATGACACTAAAATTACTATATAAGTTTGTTTTGTAATTTGATCGTGTATTCTGTCATAACGCAAAATGTCTGTTTTCGCGTCACGTGACCCAGTAACTGTTGTATATAAATCGTTAATAACATTTCATATGCTCGGATAACACATTTCGTCAACAGGGTCAGGAGGGATTCCAATGGTAGACGGAAAGCCGAGGACGTTGCACTACGAAACAATGCTCAAACGAACGACACCTACAAAGGAGACAATGGACCCTTTTCATCTAGACCTGGCTCTACGTACAACACAATCGACGATCTACAACGTGATCATGAATATCATACATTGGAACCGCAGAATTCAATGCGCACACACGATGAAAGGAATCAACAAACGGTTTATAGTGTTGTCAACCGGAAACCGATAGAACCAGGAGCTAAAGGGGATTCCGATTGTAGCAATGCATACGGTGATGGGGAATACAACCGAATCAATTACAATAAACGACCAGAGGCAACGTCCGACCCATCATATTCCCATCTGGGAAGTATTGAAAATGAATCCGACTACAATACTAGTGAGGCCGATACGAGTAGTAAAGCTAGTACGTACAATTACGGTGTTCCGATAAAGATAAAAGATCCGCCTAATACGAAACCAACAGATACTCAAACAAGACCGCAGATCAAAGTTCCCAATGGTGCAGATGACGATTATGTGATTCCGAAAAGGGATCTTGAAGAACATCCACACATTTCTGGCGAAAAGCCTAAAGCTATAGTTAATCCACTTAACCTTAATGAAAATTGCGGGTATAGTTCAAGGAATTCCGAAGACAACAGTGCTGAAGTAACAATCGATGACATGAAGAAAGAACCTGTTGCTACAAAATATCACGGAACTGACGGTTACGAAGAAGCTAGGATTGCAAAAGTAGAATCTACTGGAAACACTGATAATGAGATAACTAAGATAGAACTACCACGAGTACAAATAGGCAAAATCACAGAGAATAAACCAAACGATGGGTATGAAACCGCTGCGATAAAACAGACAAAAACAACAGCTAACGATATTATGAATGACTCTGACACGGTAAATGACATGCAGATGAATATGACAGATTTAAACAGCAGTGGTTCATAAGTTATAGTTGAACCAAAGATGAACAGGAACGACGGTTACGAAACTGCCAGAATACGTCAATGACATTGCCCGTTTAAAACGTTTTTTTTTACTTTCAGGGGTGACTGAACACCATGATTCAAAGTTAACTAATGTATGCTTAACATGGTTATATTATACATACTAGTGTGACTATTATACATTATGGTATGACTGCACAAATTGATTCAAATTTACTAATGTCTGTTTAGTCAGGTTGTATTATACTAACCGGCGTGACTAGACAGCACGAGTCAAAGCTTTCTTATGTCTGTTTAGACCGTTTGTTTTACACTAACCGGTGTGACTAGACAGTATGAAAAGCTTTCTAATGTCTGTTTAGACGGTTGTTTTATACTAACTGGGGGGACTAGACAGCATGAGTCAAAGATTACTAATGACTGTTTAGACAGGTCTTATAACATGTATAATGTAGATACACGTTTTAGCAGTTTTGTTCCAGATTCTATAGCTGTGTTTAGCGATTTTGTATCCGCGTATAGGTAACATTCAGGCCAACCTGTAAGTATCCACACAATCTCACCAGAGCAATCTCCGTCACTCTATGTCTTCGTCCTTGATGCTTTTCTTGACATAAAAATCTAGAAGTGCAGCCCAATCAGATTTACGCAAATTTACTTCTACATGATCCCGTTACGATGAGCCAATAATACACCAACTCGCTATACACGGCTCTTATGTCTAAAGGCGTCAATTTTGTTTTTTTATTGTAGTTTTACGCCATTTCAACATTATTTCAGTTATATCACGCGACAGTTTACTTAATCATGATCCCTGGGTAAACAAATCAGTACTAGGCTTGAGAATGTGCTTTGCCCAAGGGCACTCTACGATGACCGTCGTGCCGCGACTGGGGATCGAACACGGGACGCCCGGTTCCAAATACCCGACGCTAACCACTCGAGCACGGCATATTGGTAGATTCGAGACTATTACCCTGAACGTTCGTTCAGTTTGTCATTTCCAATCAAATATTATTTGCGTGATATTAGGTTTCAAATCCCTGACGCAAACCTGTCGACCACGGCGTCAAATAAGCAGTATATATCATCTTAGCACATATGGCGATGGTAAAGAGCTTAAAGTAATCAAATATCATGATTTGGAACATGTTCAAACGGGTATGTAGAGCATTTCCGGTTCAAGTTCGTTAGAATAGAATTAAGAATGATGCGTACTCTGTGTCAGCTCAATCACAGGAAGTTGAATGTTTCTCGATGGCGTTAGAGTAGTGCGCACCTGCACGATGTTCTATTACAAATATAACATCAAGCAGGTGCGCGCTACTCTTACGTCATCGATACACATTCAACTTCCACATATATATAAATAGAATATCGTGCAGGTGCGCACTACTCTTACGTCATCGATACATATTTAACTTCCTGTATATAAAAATAGAATATAGTGCAGGTGCGCACTACTTTTACGCCATCGATAGCACATTCAACTTCATGTGGCTTAATCTTACCAGGTGCTAGGGTATTTTGTCCAAGACAAATAATCAATTGTTTTATAAAAACTGATTTATTTCCAAGAAAACAAGCATATACTTTTAACATAACACTATTTACAGTTTTACTTCATGTGTTAAAGCACTTTATAAGAAAAACACATGAAACGATTTACAAACTTGTGCTTTAACCTTCAGGTACGATATTAAATACATATTAAACACTGATTTCGACCACATTTGTACATTGTGTATATCATATCTATATTTGAACAAGTTGCAATATACCATTCCAGATGACTTGGTATTGCACTAGTCAGTGTCAAATAACCTTTCTATTTCACACTGAAACATGTGTGGAGAAACTCTCATTTCTTGAGATTCCATGCGACTGAATATAAATATATATGAACATACATACATTGTACATACAATCGAACATGTTTATGCTAAGGTATCTGTTTTAATATACTATGATCCTGTCAATCTATATTTAATGTTTTCTTTAATTAACTTGAAGTCTGCATAATATTAATCATTTGTATTTGTTTAACACTAACAGTATTCTATATATTCAAATATATTTATAACTGAAGTATCTTTTACGATGGAATAAACTTATTTCTACTGCTTAGTATCTATCATTTGAATCATTCAATAAAAACCGAAATCGATAGAAAGTATTCGTTATAATTTGAAATATCAATACATTGAACTCAAACCTCGCGTTCATATCGTAGACATATATATTATTGATTTGTGTATGATGTAAGCGAGGCTAAATTTCACAGGGCAGTGCGATTAATAAATATGTTAACCTTTTCCCTTAAACAACAATTCTGCAGCTGACGACTTTGAACATAATTTGTCAAAAAATAGATAATCTCTATAATTGAATGGATAACCAACCTATGACCAAAAGTGGAAAATATAATGACAAAAGGAGAAATTGCTCCTTTTGAGCATTATTTTCTTCTGTCAGTATGTGTCCAAAAAAAAGGTCCGTGACGTTAGGTTGACGAGTGACGAACTGTGACATTTTCTTTCCAAAAAGCTGTCTGCTGCAGAGGTGTCAGAAAGCGTCTATATGAGGGAAAGGGTTAAATTAGTTAACGGGTAGTTTATCCTTCTGTTTACTTTCGTTATAACACACTGAACGCAATGATGCGCTCTACCCCAGTGGGGCCTCTTGCACGCTATCTAAAACAATCAAAATGTATAGTCTATTATAATAGATTTGCATTGTTTTATAATAAGCGTACCATGTCCCTATGCATTCTCTGACCACATGAGCTCTATCGAATGTGCTGGTATTCTGTACACACGTGATATAGGGAAGACCTTTCATTGGTTCATTATTAAGGAGTGTCAAAACAATAGTTACATCCGTGTAGAGTGTGTACATCGATCGAAGTTTGAGCTATGTTGCGCGATCTCCGACCTGCACATGTTTTGAAATAGTATGGTAATAATGATAACATGTTAAACCGTTCGGTTTATCTCCTTTACTGCATTAACTCCCTGTATCTGTTTATGAATATAAAAACAGGAAACAATTTGCGAGACAGGAAAAGTCGGGTCAGATTGCTCGAGTGTGCATAATATAGTGGATTGAAGATCGATTGTCATGTGTGTAACAAAATAGATTTGGCGTGGCCTGAATTATATACGATCAGTCAGTGCAGATTTGTCACGTATGGATTTAATTTATCACAGGATCGTCGGGGATATCATTGTTGTTAATGTTATTATCATATTCATATGTGATAAGTGAGATTAATCATATTAGGGGTATATTTCATGTAAATCGGTTAAGAATTAAGAAATTGACGATTTAAAAAGGTTATTTACGATAAACTATGTTGCTTTTTCATGTGGCCTATAAATTTATTTAAACTGGGTGTAGCTTGTAAACTACGGGTTGCACGAGAATCGAGTTTCACGCGAATTTTGCTTTATAAAAGTTTGTATTTGCTATGTATGTAACTAAAACATTCTATATGTCAGTATCATAAAGTCGCCAGACGATTTCACTTGTTTTGGTGAGAGTAAATTGATGTGACCATTTCACACAGCATATTGGCACGTACATTCTTAGTATTTTGCAAAGGGCTTTTTCGGCATATTTAAGAAAGGGAATATGTGCACGTTTACAATGTTATGTATTGAGATAATTATTATTTGAATTATGTAGAGAATTTCTGTGGTTCACGAAGTGAATGGTTTTTACAGAAATAATTGAGTCCGTTAGGAGCGAGACAAGGTTTCATAGGCTATTGGGAAACATATATTTATGTGTAATGGATAAGAATGAAAGTGGGAAATGAAAGAGGAGAATACGATAGAGGAGCGATGAATAGAGATGAGCTATCATTAGGAGTACAAAATGGTAGGCTGGTAAATTACAGAACATTATTGATATTGTTTTAAGACATGGTTATTATGTCTCCCCTTCTCCGAAAGGGGGGACATGCTGTATT
>JAUELF010265468.1:0-20296 GCA_031471495.1 Clinocardium nuttallii | reverse complement strand
TGCTACCATTTTTACGATTCTAATAGTTCTAGACCACTTTTGAACAGTTTTAAAACTTTGACTGTAACAGCACCTTTGAGTGTCGAACCCCCACAGGATGCCCACCCCACCCCCCATCTCCTCCTTAATACAAATAAAACATGTATTGACCAAAAGTGCAATTCGAGTGTTATTACCACAATTATCAAACACTCTGAAGGCTATGTTTGCGCGTAACGTGATTCGAGCATCATCATCGCACCATGATGCAAGTCTCTGATTAGAAGTAAGAAAATACGTACCCTTAACTATTTTAGTACCGAATATCCTGAAGTAGACTATTCCATGTTCAAAATCGGACTTCTCCGCTGTTTCATGAAATGCTACTTTGTGTCTATGTTGATGATTAAAATGGACACACAATGCTGATTTCAGTAGACTAGCCAACTCATCTGAATCTGTTTTGTTTTAAATAACCTCAAAATCGCTATTGGCCGACACCGAAAATGTTAAAACTGTAGACGTTGTTATTGAATGCTCACATGCCATTGAGAGAAGTCACACTTAACAACGGACGCATTCACAGCTGTGAAGACAAGAGTTTGCCTGATTACACATACTCATTCATTCAGAATAAACCCTCCATCTTGGTTTTTCTATGAAGAATCTACAAAATGATATTTGCATATCCTACGTAATTATATTGAGATGTACTTGACTGTATAGAACCCATTGCAATCACTCTGAACACACTGTGTCTTCCATGTAACTTAAAAGGGAGTCCGTTACTAGAATTGAGTTTACTGTGCCATTGCTTGAACACATCTACTTTAAACAAAATTGTTTTAAATTCGATTTCAATTAAACCAAGAATGCATATTTACTAAGAGGCTATATAAAGGAACACAACAGCGCATCTTTTCTTTTAATCGTTTCAGTTGCAAATCGTCAACTTATATGCAACAAGCGCGCCGCAATCGAACGCTAACGCTCGTCTGCTTTTTCTCTTAGTATTATAAAAGCCAGAGCTATGTGACTTACTATAGACATGCATATTGTTCTTGTACCAAGTGTCATTTGAAATGTTAACGGGTTTTGTTTTATGAGGTTATGTTAATGTTTCATAACGACGGAATCAACGCCATCGACGCAAACGACGACAACGTCAATGGTATCACAACACCCCGAATCTTTTTCTTCAAAAGACAGACGAGCTAAAATTGAACAAAGCCGCATGAAACCCTTCTCCCGGATCTTCGCGGATATATCATATCACAATCAGCAAACGCCTCTTCGTAGTCTGTTTAGGTATAGTGTCGCAAACATGCCGAGAGACGCTGTTTAACCGGCTGTGAATATTAAAAAATGGGATTTTACAAGAATTCAATGCGATCGTACATTGTAATAGTAATTGATATGCAAGCCTCTACTGACTCACGTGTGACATGATTCGCATGTGATATGAACACGAGGACGTCATAACAAATAGTTGTTATATAAATCGCATAGTTAACTTTGTTGGAGCGAAATAATCGGCTGTAATAGCCACATTCCGCTACCATGCAAAGACACGTGACGGAAATTACTTCTAACGAAAATAAAATGGGATGTGAAGGCATTGATTATTCTAAATTAGTCCATAGCTTAAAATGTGCATGCACGCTATACACATAATAAGATAAGACTTTCTGCTTCATGATTTAGGGTTTAAAAGCTCTTTTCTTGCTTTGTCAATATATATTCGCACAAACCAAAACACACGGAAATAATGACGTCTAACAGGAATACAGGTACATGTGGAAGGACAGCATTCCTTAATTATTATTTAGCTATACTATGCAGACCATTCGACCTGATAAGTCGGTCATTCTAAATATAGACAATTGAAAATATAACTATCCGCCCTCTCACCACACTATGTAGGTCATTACATATGTTATTTGTTTTTAGTGTTAATGCATTTAAAGAATATCTTAAAGCTGGTTGGTTTACCAAATTATCAGATAAATTTCGCAACATGTAATGTGATACAATGTTGAAGCGTAAAACACCACACAAAGAAAATCAATAATTAATGTAGAATTCACACGTGAGTAGCGTTATCCACCAGCAAGGATATAAAGCTGCTTCTTCAATCAAGATAAATCAACTTAAAAGCAGTAAGAACCTAGTAATTTCCCGTTTTTGATTTTTGGCGTTTATTAATGCCTGTGGTTGAACCATTTTAAGGAACAATTCTAACAAAACACAAGCTTTGGTAGAAAAACAAATCGGAGAGAAATTGAATACATGGTACTCATTAAAACTTGCAAATTAAATTCATTTTCCTTGTTGCCTTAACAAGATGCCGTTCCTTTGGTTTTATGGCATTGTCGTTACGCAAATACTGTTTCAGAAACTTGTCCATTCTAATGAGGTCTTTTGCGAGGCAACTCTGATTGCCACATGTCGGCAAAAACTAATTCAATGTACAACTTAACATTCTCCCTGATCCAAACGACATTTGACAACTCTGTAACATCGTGATATTATTCCATCTATAAATGTTTTCGCATCTTCATTGAAAATAAACTGGTCAAACATTTCAGTTGCTTTTCTGTAAAAGTATGCTTAGGAGGTTGGCTCTAAATTCAAATTATTGATAAGCTGTCAAATTTAGAAATCAACACAAGCAAGTGTAATTGTATTTTAGTTACTACCTAGAAGACCCTGTTTCGATTATTGCCAAGTAGCCCGGATAATTATTTAAAAATCAATTAAACTGAATACGACTGCATGCATGCTATGTTTGCTTTACTTAAACACACATGATGAGGATGTTGCAGTTAAAAGCTCGCTCACACACTACCGGGACTAAACCGGAGCACACAATTAACAACAACGAGCGGAGCTTCGTCGAGAAAGCGCTTGAAAAATCACAATTGGCTGTAGCAATATAGATGTAGTGCTGAATCACATCGCTAAGAACGGTATTACATCGTTAGTACATCGACATGACTACGGTATCGCATATGTACAATTACAGTACACATTGATGCCAGCGGAGTTCCGCTGATCTAATTCAGGGCACTACCGCTGATCTAATTCAGGGCACTACCGCTGATCTAATTCAGGGCACTACCGCTGATCTAATTCATGGCACTACCGGTGATTTATCGACATTAACGAAGCCATACCGGACTAACGCCGTTGTAGTTCCGTTGCTCGCTCCGGCAGCGTAGCGGCAGAAATGTTTGAGCATGTTCAACAATTCATACCATGGCGGGCCGTTGCTAATTTTCTCGCCGATGTCCTGACGATGGCCTGACGATATACTACCGTTATTAGCGATGTGATATCGTTGCGCTGCAGAACTAGAGCCGATCCCCGAAAATCTTTTAGCTTGTTCTCCGGTATAGCTCCGGCGAGCGTAATTGGCTAGGCGTGACAGGTCCTTAAGATGGAGTCCATTGCAACAAAAAGCTTACGCAGTGGAGAGAATAGCGTTCACCCCAAAATATATCTTATAATCCATCCAAACTCTATGTTGTTGGTACAACAATAATCGTCTCACTCATACGATTATTTTGAGTACCCACAGCATAGGGTTACAGGGTCAAATAAAGATTTTACAACAAGCAAAGTGCCCGTTAGCTAGAGCTATGGCTTACGTTTAGACATAACACATCGAACTATCAATGCATTCCATCAACGTCCCTGTGCTGATACTCATAACAGTCTGCATACTTGTTCATCATCACGCAACATTCAGAACACCTCATTAGTTCTCAAGTCTTAACGTTTATATCAAAGAACACCAACTTTACTACTGAAGGTCATTTGTGAGTATGCGTTTGTAAGGATAAAGTAAGAAAGATTATGCATTACGGATTATAAGTGTTGAAATGCGACGCTTTTTACAGTGACTTTTGTTTAACGTCGACGATGATACCGGGTTTAAGCTCTCAACCCACATATTGACGGCCTGCGTCGTTATCGACTGAACTCCCGAGGTTCGGCATGATAGATGATTTAGTATTGAAGATACACAATAAACCAATCCACTTTATCGTTCTTTAAGAGCATGGCAGACGGATATTCGCTGGTCATTTGCATACGCTTGTCTATGATCTTCTTTTTCTTAATATTTAGTGCAAAAAGGTACAAACATCTGATTCTTCCGTATATTACCCTTCCCCGTGTGTAGAGCCATTTCGACGCATCTGCACCAGGTGGCATTTGAAAACATTGTATTCAAAACATACATGTATGTAGCTTGTTCTACTTTCGCCCTTTGTTTGCCACAACCTGTTCAACTCTTTTCGGTAATCAAAGCGCCAATGGCGTAGTAGTGGCAATCGTGTAGAAAGTCCTACAAAGTAACAAGCACTATTTTGGTGTAGGCCTTGCGATGTTCAACATATGTAGGCATATACGATGATGCTCGATCTCGAACTCAATTAGGCTACACTTTCAGCATTGATTGCTAGAACGTACAGACGTGTATATATGTACACTGCGTCCTTTAAAATTAATTGTGTAAACCAGTCTTATCATCTAGACGCATTCATATATTGCAACATTATTATTAATCGTGTCTCTGCATCACTGATGTAACTATATATTTGCGGTTTAACGGAAGTGAGTTAATTAGTTTGCAGTTAGACATAGAAAGTCAACGGGCTGTTCAAAACTGACTATGTAAATCTTTTCGTTATTGATGTTTCTGTTAGCATTGTGGCGATTGTCAACCCAATCGTCACAAACATGCTTCTATTTGTAGATGCTTCTATTTGTAGATGCTTCTATTTGTAGATGATTCTATGTATACAGATTTAAGTCGCTTCTTCAGATTTATGTTATGTGATAGGGGTTAGCGGTTTTCATTTGCTCCGCGACGAGATACTAGCTTTTGATTGTTTGACCTTTGCGAACTGTGAAGGTTCATGCCTGACTCTAATCATACCGTCTCATCAGAGCCTTCACATTCTCCTAGTTTTACAAAAGAATCAAGATGTGTCTTCTGACTAGCCGTCTTGGTAGTGTAGTTGTAGAGCGTTTGTCTTGTGCGTGTGCGGGAGGTACTGGGTTAGATCCGCGGCCGGGTCATACAGTAGACCTTTAAAATGGTAGTAATGGCTGCCCTCATTGCGGGGTTAACACTACGACTGACTGACTCGTACCGTGATCAATGAACCAGTAGAACTGGTAACTTAACCAGGAAACACAACAAATCAATTGTTAAATGCGGCGTAAAACACCAAACATTTAATCAATCTTCTGACGAACTACCATAGCAGTTGTACTATGTTTGTTTCATGTGCAAGCCACGGAGATGCAAAACAATGCACTTTTTGAGTACATTGAAATCGCGTAGGTCGGGAAGTTTCACGACCTCGCTACGCTTATTTTGAACATGTTAAAAATAAGCGTAGCAGGATCGTTACTGTCAAGGCTTTGTACGTACGTAATAAAAACGGCGTAATCGTAGAAACATCGAGGTATCATCGTGATGAAATCTGGATGGTCCAAATGGCATCTCTGTACACTCGGCATCAAAGTTGACAGCATCTCAGTTTGCATCCGTATACAATTGAAGAAAGATGTCGTGTCTTCCATTCTGAGCTCCCTGAGCAGTCTATCTGCAGCAAGCCACGGTCGAACCCAGTATTGTTCTTGCTCTCCTTCTTCTCCTCGGACGAATGACTTCTTGTTGTAGAACTGCACGCTGAAGCAATACGGGTCTGTTCATCTTTCAGTATATGAGTGAATTAAAAAAATATTCGAAAGTACTCAATTTATATACGCATCACATTAAATCGTACCATGATCGTAATATTGTCGGCATGGGCGAAGAGACATCGTGTTACAGACTTTCATGTCTGTTTAACAACGTAGCGAGGTATTGTACGTCGTAGCGACAACGTAGTAGAGAAGGTGCATGAGCGGCAATGGTCGCGGTATAATCTTGATGTAAGCGTAATAGAAACGTACGGGAAACGCTATAGTCGTGTTGAAATCGTAGTACAAGCCACAAACCGGCATTCCGTGAAGGTATTTACCAACTTTCAAGTTTTTGATGCCGATTTCGTCACGATTTGGTACATTTTTCATGTTGGGACAGATTGGCATCATCGTTGTAAGATCGTAGCTATGTGTGAACGGGCTATCATTCATAAATAGACAAACATTTCTAGTTCAGATTAAAATGCTCGGAAGCTTAGATCAGAGCTCTAGATAAGGGGCATATTTAATGAATATAAATAGTTATATGTAAGAGTGTTCTAGTTATATTATGTCCGCTAATGCTTTATGGTTGCTTTGATAGTTTCGTGTATGTATTATTTATGAATTAAATCAAATATGAAAATGAAACAGAAAAAACCCTGACTGTTTGAATTCGTCTGTCTGTTTGATCTAGATTCGTTAATATAAAACGTTTTCGGGCTATGAACCCAATAAAGCCGTCCAGTAACCTAGACTTCGTACGTAACTTTACTGTTCCATTGGGATAGATTGGATTCGTTTATTGAAGGTTATTGGGCAAGGTCAATGAACTTGACCTTTTTCCAAGCGTTCCTGGCTGTTATATTTTATTAGTGACTGGTGCTTAGGTTGTTCCGACCTCATTGAAACCAGACGAAAATCCTTGGCTTTGCGTATATTGGATCTTAAGACAGTGCATAAACGGTCATCTCGAATTGACGCTACATATTTAAATATTCAAATAATTGGAACACTTGGCAACTATCGCTTCTCTATCTCGTTTATTTGCATGGGTTATCTCCCCCTGTTGATGACTAACGTTTTTGTAGGCGACAATTGAATTGGCTGACCCAAAGGTCGACCCGAGGTAGTCATCCGATGTATACGTGTGCCAGCATTACCTCGGCCGGCACTTATTGTAATTTTATTTATTTAGAACATGTCAATGCATTTTGATGTTACTGCAGCGACATGTAGATCTGGTTTTTATGTGATATAGGTTCTTTGTAAGCCCAACACTGTTTGAAATCGTAAACATTAGTTTGGACCGATCCGGGATTCGAGGGATCGTCTCCATGTCACTGTATTGACAGTTCATAACAGTATCGAAGAGTAATTGTTTGTTAATAACCTAGCAACAAAGTCTTCAATGCGATGCATGGTGTAGTGTTGACTGAGCCGTCCCATGAGAAAACCAACATTGTGGACATTGGGTAAAGGATCGACCCTGATCAGGTTAATCACCAGGTTACTCATGCCTCACATGCTTACCCGGACAGATACTTTTCGCCTTCGGTGGATTTTCTCTTTCAGGACTCATTACTCTAAACATCCCTATCCCTAAGGCGGAATGTGTCGGACAGGATCTGTCTGCGCTGACTGTACAGGCTGATCTGGTCGATAAATTACACTGACGTTATAATGTTGGTTTCTCGCGGGACGGCTCATATTGTATATGTAACTACGTTAATAGTATTCTCATAACCATTTAACTGTGAATTTCATGTATACATATGTGCTTTTGTAAATCTTCAATTTATGGAGGAAATAAATAAAATAATAATAATAATGCTACTTAGCATTTTGTTTTGAATTAATATTTCGAATCCTTTCCAAACTAGATACAGACGCATTTTGACACATACATGGCATGTTTTTACTTTCATTTTAAGCGATCGTTCATATGTTGCCTCGATATTTTCAAAGTCGTCTGCCTGTAGATGTGTTGTAACTGGGAAAGGCTTAAGAGCAAGTATATATAGATTCCTTACATGTTTTATTCTGTTTCTTCAAGTATTTGAAAGAAATAAGTAAATCAAAACGATGTTTGTTTCCTTTTGGATCAAGCAGATTGATGCCTCATACTGTTTTAAAGCCTTTTGTGCTTATCAGTCATCTCTAAAAAGCCAGGTTAACGAGGTACTTGTATTAACCTACGTGAATTCAAATGAATACCCCAGTTTATTGTTCTGAACGGTGTAGAAGTGTGTTAGTCATGTTCACGCCTGTAGTGTTGTATAACTAAATATGGCTGTCTGTCTTTTGATATGGATGAGGAATTCGCCGTGGTCGAGTGGTTAGCGTCGGGGATTTGAAACGGGGTATCCCGAGTTCGATCCCCAGTCGCGGCACGACGGTCATGGTGGTGTGCCCTTGGACAAGGCACATTATCTAGCCTTGTATTGATTTGTTTACCCAGGGATCATAAATAAGTGAAATGTCGCCTTGATATAACTGAAATAATGTTGAAAGCGGCGTAAACCCCAATAAAAGAATAAACAACTAAATATGGATGAGTTCACTATTATTTAACTCTTTGCTTCATACGACAATTCTTCTTTGACGACTTTGAACATTCTATATATATGTCAACAAATAGAAAATCTCTATAATTAAATGAATAACATATGACTAAAAGTGAAATACAATGTGGCAAAAGGAGAAATTGCTCGTTTTGAGCAATTTCTTCTATTGTCACAGTTTTCAAAAAGCCGTGGTCTGCAGGGGCGTCAGAAAGCATCTATATGAGGGGAGAGGTTAAGTTACTCATGAAGCACGTTTGTAGAGTTTTGCATGGCGCTCTTGAATTGAATGCATAACTGACTATTGACGTTTTGGAAGAAGACATATTTAGAAAACATTTCAGGAAAGATCAGAATATGATCAAAACCATTCCTTTCCTTTGAGATGTATTATTCATTTTCGTAAAACATTGAAATCGGACCACACACTATGTAAGGTATTTCAGCCGCGGAAACAAGATATAGTTGTGAATATTAATAATTTAACTAGATCTAGATCTTATAAGTTGTAAAAGTAAGAGTCCAGTCGTAGTTGATTTATCTATATGAAGATTATAAAGCAAAGGTGTAATCAAACCACTTTGATGTTCAATTAATGTGAAAGTACATACATATCAATGACGTGTTTATCTAGTGTCCGATCTTGAAATACATGTAGTTCACAATCTTTGAATAGATAGTTTTAAATTGTATTAACGTTCTCATACAAATACGTGGATTTTGTTTTAATTGCTTTGTTTTGACTCTATGATGATTAATAACCAATAATTCAACAACTTGCCATTTAATTGATTGATTTGGGGTTCATGCTGTTTTAAGCTATGTTACAGTCATATCACTGCTGTCAATTTAGCTGCTAATGTGTTTCATGACTTTCCCACATCAGTACTCAACACAGCGGACTTCCCAAGCAATTGGCTGCTTTTCCACATAAACTGTTAACCCATCGGCTGAAGACAAATGACGCTTGTCACAGTGATGTTTGTCAACCCCTGGATTGACAGCCCGCGTCGCTACCGACTGACCTACTGGGGCGACGCAATCCGGAGTTCAATATTTAAATCTAAGGCATGCTCAAAATAAACTTGTTTTTCCGATATGCTTTCGTTAGAGTTAGTTCAGCAATTTATTATTTATAAAAGAAAATCGTCATCTGCTAAACAAGGGTCTAAATGTGTCGTTTACAGTACAGTAGCTAACACAGTTTATAAGGAAATGTTTCCGTTTTCCCATTTCTTGATTCTTAAAATCGAAAAGCGATTATGAGAAAATACCAATTACAAAATTGACAAGAACTGTCTGTCCAAAACATTTTCGCAAAGCGGAGATTTACCAGCCTTCACTCCTAGCTCCCATCTAAAAAATAAAAAGGACAAGCGAAAAATCTTGTGAGTATGTAGTTAACTCTGACCTACATAGAAACACTATGCAGCAGACGACTTTAAGTACATCTAGACAAAATAAAAAACCTCTATGTATGAGATATTTATTGCAAAAGGTATAACAAGAAATGACAAATGGCGACATTGAGAGCAATTTCTCCTTTAGTCACAATGGTTTCAAAAGTAGTCTGCTACAGAGGCGTCTATATGTGAGAAGTAGATGCACACCGGTTTTATTAACCCTTTCCCTCATATAGACGCTTTCTGACGCCTCTGCAGCAGACGGCTTTTTGAAAGCATTATGACAAAAGAAGAAATTGCACAAAACGTGCAATTTCTCTTTTCTAAGTCATAGGTTATCCATTAAAATATAGAGATTTTCCCATTTTTGTTCAATATATGTTCAATGTCGTCTGCTGCAGAATTGTCTTATGAAGGAAAGGGTTAAGGTAGTCTTAACGTGTGATGTAATGAGGGAAAGGGTTAAGGTAGTCTTAACGTGTGATGTAATGAGGGAAAGGGTTAAGGTAGTCTTAACGTGTGATGTAAAGAGGGAAAGGGTTAAGGTAGTCTTAACGTGTGATGTAAAGAAGAAACATTTGTCGGGTGCTCTAAGAACTCCAAACATCCCGTACTTCTGGTTCTTTTATCTGAATAACGAATCAGTTGTAATGCTAAACGCACAACCATCAGTAATATAATTTAAATTTATTTGGTACGGCCCGATCCGGAATCAAATGTGCGAATTCCCGCAGCCAGGCGTACGTACGTGCTACCACTATCCAACTGAGGCTACGAATTGGACAAAGAAACAACTTATATACAGACGATAAAGGTCTATACTTATATACCGCCGATAAAGGTGTGTGCCTATATACCGACGATATAGGTGTATACGTTTATACCGATACTAATTGTAAATTCTTATACACCGACGATAAAGGTAAATACCTGTCTACCGACGATTAAGATGTATATACGTATATACCCACGATACATACTTATACTTATATATGGACGATAAAGGTATGTGCACATGAACACTTTTGGGCGTAAATGACGACACGTTATTCCATGAATTAATTTCAGACAAGGGTTGCTAAAGACTTCCACAACGTGTGCGAAAGTCTGAATGGGATTGCGGTAACATGTTTTCGTTTGTCATAACAACTACGAAAACAGTTCCATCAAACCAGATTGAAAGAATACCCAGAGGAGACTAAGATATCATCAGAAACTCAAACATCAATATTTTTCACAAAAAAGTTTAATGCCCTTTATGTTTCTTTCAAGGACATAATTTTATAGAGGAAAAAAACCCGATTGTCAGATCTTTACAAGTTGTGGGCAATCAAAACAAAAAGAATCTGCCTTCACATATGTTTTTCTAGTTGCCTTTCAATTTAATAAAATTACACAACTTTAAGTATCTGAGATGCTTCCTATTATATAGAGTAAAACGGACCAAACATTTTTATTATGTGAGATACATCCGATCATGAGAAAAAAATGGGAAAAGCGCACGACCATTTGGTGAATCCCACCCAGGACTATGTTACTATAAATAGCCTCTATATGGTTCATATAGCAATATTATACCATACAGATAGGCTATTTAAAGTAACATGGTCCTGTGTGGGATTCCCATTTTTGTGTGATTAATATTACAGCATAAAGACCATAAATAAAGACTATTTGTAGTATTTTAACGAGATATGCTTTCCCAATGTTTACGCAAATGGAAACTTTGACGCCTGTGAATGTATATATCTCCTTCAACACCATGTAATAATCAAACTTCAACGTTTGCCAACAAGATCATCATTCATGTTCGTGTAGTCTATTCTTGGTATATGTTTCTCGATACTCACTTAAGAATTTTCAGAAACCTCTCCCCAACAATATACTCCATAAATGCACATTAACTTGACAGGCTGCAGGAATTTAAACGGAATAGGGTTACGTTGAAAGAAGATAATTCTTGGAAACTCCCTTTGTTATAGACGTTCGGGATGTTTTTCAGACTAGAATAGTACCAATCACTTGATTGTCGGGAATGATACCTTAATCAGTTCAGTCACATCTACGCAATTGAACACGGGAAATGGAACCTTTTTTTTGGCAGAAAATTACCATAATACCGTCAAGTGAAGACCTTAACTAAGTAATTCACATCTCTCACTCTCACTTCTACATGTACATGTAGGTCATAGTAGAGGATTACCATTTATTGCCATATATAGGTATTGTTTCAGAGCATTCTTTATCGGTTTATCTAGAGTTAACGTGTCCACATGTAGGCAATAATTAAGTATACTACATGTATATGTCGGCCGACGTTCTGACCTGATGACCTGAACCCTTTCCCTCATACGACAATTCTGAAGCAGACAACTTTGAACATATTTTGACAAAACATAGAGAATCTCTATAAATAAATGGATGACCTATGACTAAAAGTGGAAAACATTGTGGCAAAAGGAGATATTGCATGTTTTAGGCAATTTCTTCTTTTGTCGCTATGTTTTCAAAAAGCCGTCTGCTGCAGAACGTCAGAAAGCGTCTATATGAGGGAAAAGGTTAAAGAGTTATCAACTGTACGTTGTGACAATATACCTGTTATTATAATTTTACAGCTGTCTTCTTTGAAATCTAAATATCTAGAAATGTTGAGGCTGTATTTTTATACTTAGTTGGAGAAGAAGAAATTGCTCATCTCAAACAATTTCTGCTTTTGCCACTCTATGCGATCACATAATTTTGTTTATAGAATTTCTATAGCTTTGTCAAGATGTTTTCAAAAGTTGTCAATTGTAGAAGTCATTCCTTATTATCTCTTAATGGAAAAAGGTGTTAACAATATAATGTCTGTGAAAACAACCCTGTCAAAATAAAGAAATAAAACAATATTAGGCATGCTTGTGATGTGATCTTTTGATTCTGGTCATCTAGCTAAAAATGAAAATATATATCAATCGGAAATAAAACAGTGACTTTAGGTTTAAACCTTGACCTAATACAGATCACTTTTGATTGCTCTGCAGCAATCAATTTTTTAAAAACATTGTAGAAAAAGGAGAAAATGGTTAAAAACTTTCTTCTTATTTCTTCTGTATGTTTCTTTGTAGCATTGCCAACTAAAATGAACACAGAAGTAAAATACATACATTTTAATGTCCAGACTCTATCATGCGCTACAAATCACCATTTAATGACCAACCATTTGACGTCATTTAAATTCCAAATAATAAACAGACTTCAGTTGCGTGAGGAAACAAACTTGTTGTTGATAAAGGTTTGGACACATCTGTCATTTATTTTGCAAGTTACAGTTATAAAACAATTAAAAACGTCCTGAACTAGGACGCAAACAAGTAGGACCTTAAATTTACGTCCCAATGTAAAATCTACGATTGATGCGAATGCCAATTACAAAATACATAACTATATACATGTAATTATAATAGATGATTCAAACAGGCCAGAGTAAGTATAGGTTAAATCTACGGCAGAAATAGTTTATTTCCTTCAAAACAGAAGAAAGTGTTTGTCATTGTGATATTCTACAAAACAGCTTGGATTAGTAGCCGTTACATTTCTGCTTGTAACTGATGCCATCTTTTGTAAAACTGAAAGAAAAGGTAAACTATGCATTTCAATTTGACGCTATGTCTCTAATATAATTCGATGTAGTCTCCGTTGTTCCCGGTTGATATTAACCTGGCTTCAAATCATGCAAAACGCAAGCTAATTGAGAGAAAACGTAACTGCTTGGAACTGAGGTCCACTGAATGCCAACTAACTTCAATGTTTTCCTGAGTGATGGAAAAAACTGCTCGACTTGGGATGGCGAACCTTTATTTCCCCGAAAGCTTATATTTTTCCGCTAAGTATGGCATATATGCCATGAAAATCGGAGAAGAAATGAAATACTTACGGCTGTTTTTAAATCTCAGTCGATGACAATGTTTACAATTTTGTCTTGGATATGTAGCCTGTGTGACATCACATGTCACGTGGTATTGCCACACTGATATTGCTCTCTTGTATTTACAGCAGATATAACAGCATATAACAACAAATCATCACGGGAAAGGGGGTTTAAAGCACCTCCTGCGGTTTTGTGTTTAATCCTCACGACGGAAGAGAGCTCTGAGAACAAAGAGCTGTGAACAGCACTTGGGTCCGACGTTGTGATATAGGCATTGTTTATTATAGGTAAGATACTTTTCCACACGGTTGATCAGATCGGGGTTAGGTATCTCTAAGCCCTGTCTCTAAGTAGTTTATTAACGTTTCATCTCTAAGTAGTTTATTAACGTGTTATCTCTTAATAGTTTATCAACGTTTAATCTCTTAGAAGTGTATCAACGTTTAATCTCTAAGTAGTTTATCAGCGTTTAATCTCTAAGTAGTTTATCAACGTTTAATCTCTAAGTAGTTATTAACGTTTAATCTCTTAGAAGTGTATCAACGTTTAATCTCTAAGTAGTTTATCAACGTTTAATCTCTAAGTAGTTTATCAACGTTTCATCTCTAAATAGTTTATCAACGTTTCATCTCTAAGTAGTTATTAACGTTTTGTCTCTAAGTAGTTCATCAACGTTTTATCTCTAAATAATTTATCAACGTTTTATCTCTAAGTAGTTTATCAACATTTTATCTCTAAGTTATTTATCAACGTTACATCTCTATTTAGTTATCAACGTTTAATCTCGAAGTAGTTTATCAACGTTTAATCTCTAAGTAGTTTATCAACGTTTAATCTCTAAGTAGTTTATCAACGTTTAATCTCTAAGTAGTTTATGAACGCTTAATCTGTAAGTAGTTAAACAATGAAAGGTTTATATCGACCTGAGCATAACCATTGCATCTTAGTAATTTATCAACGTATCATCTCAAAGTAGTTTAGTAACGTTTAATCTCTTAGTAGTTTATGAACGTTTAATCTCTTAGTAGTTTATGAACGTTTCATCTCTTAAGAGTTTATTAACGTTTTATCTCTGAAAAGTTTATCAACGTTTTATCTCTTAATAGTTTATCAATGAAAGGTTTATATTGACCTGATCATAACCTCTTTTTTTAAGTAGTTTATCAACGTATCATCTCTAAGGCGTTAATTAATGTATCATCTCTAAGTAGTATATCAACGTTTCATCTCTAAGTAGTTTACCCAACGTATCATCTCTAAGTAGTTTATCAACGTTTTTCATCTCTAAGTAGTTTATTAACGTTTAATATCTAAGTAGTTTATTAACGTGTCATCGTTTTTATCCCTGAATAGTTTATCAACATTTATCTCTTAGTAGTTTATCAACGTTTCAGTTCTAATTAGTTTATCAATGTTTCATCTCTAGGTAGTTTATCAACGTTTTATCTCTATGTAGTTATCAACGTTTAATCTATAAGTAGTTTATCAACGTTTTAGTTCTAAGTAGTTTAACAACGTTTTATCTCTAGGTAGTTTATCAACGCTTCACCTCTAAGTATTTTATCAACGATTCATCTCTAAGTAGTTTATCAACGTTTCATCTCTACGTAGTTTATCAACGTTTTATCTCTATGTAGTTTATCAACGCTTCATATATAAGTAGTTTATCAACGTTTTATCTTTAAGTAGTTCATCAACGTTTCATCTCTACGTAGTTTATCAACGTTTGATCTCTAAGTAGTTTATCAACGTTTTATCTTTAAGTAGTTTATCAACGTTTCATCTCTAGGTAGTTTATCAACGTTTTATCTCTAAGTAGTTTATCAAGGTTTTATCTTTAAGTAGTTCATCAACGTTTCATCTCTAGGTAGTTTATCAACGTTTTATCTCTAAGTAGTTTATCAACGTTTTATCTTTAAGTAGTTTATCAACGTTTCATCTCTAAGTAGTTTATTAACGTTTCATCCCTGAGTAGTTTATCAACGTTTCATCTATTTGGAGTATATCAACGTTTCATCTCCAAGTAGTTAATAACGTTTCATCTCTGGGTAGTTTATCAACGTTTCATCTATTAGTAGTATATCAACGTTTCATCTCTAAGTAGATTATTAACGTTTCGTCTCTATGTATTTCATTAACATTTTATCTCTAAATAGTTTATTAGCTTTTCACCTCCAAGAAGTTTATTAATGTTTTTATCTCTTAGTTGTTTATTAACGTTTCATCTCTAAGTAGTTTAATAGCGTGTTATCTCTTAATAGTGTATCAACGTTTAATTTCTAAGTTGATTCATCGTCTGTAATTAGATTGACAACGTTTCATCGTCTGTAAATAGTTTACCAACGTTTCATCGTCTGTAATTAGTTAACCAACGTTTAAGCTCTTAGTAGTTATTAACGTTTCATATCTAAGTAGTTTACCAACGTTTCATCTCTAAGTAGTTAATCAACAAATCATCGTCTGTACTTAGTTTATCAACGTTTTATCTCTTAGTACTGTATCAACGTTTTATCTCTAAGTAGTTTATCAACGTTTCTAAGTAGTTTATTAACGTTTTATCTCTAAGTAGTTTATCAACGTTTCAGCTCTAAGTTGTTTATCAACGTTTCATCTCTAAGTAGCTATTAACGTTTTATCTCTAAGTAGCTTCTCGACGTTTCATCTCTAAGAAGTTTATTAACGTTTCTTCTCTAAGTAGTTTATCAACGTTTCATTCCTAAGTAGTTATTAACGTTTCATCTCTAAGTAGTTATTAACGTTTTATCTCTAATAAGTTATTAACGTTTCATCTCTAAGTAGTTATTATCTTTGAGTAGTTTATCAACGTTTCATCTCTAAGTTGTTTATCAACGTTTCATCTCTAAGTTGTTTATTAACATTTTATCTGTAAGTAGTCTATCAACGTTTTATCTATATGTACTTTATCAAAGTTTCATCTCTAATTAGTTAATAACGTTTTATCTCTAAGTAGTTATTAACGTTTTATCTCAAAGTACTTATTAACGTTTTATCTCTAAGAAGTTTATCAACGTTTTATCTATAAGTACTTTATAAACGTTCTATCTCTAAGTAGTTTATCAAAGTTCCATATATAAGTGGTTATTAACATTTAATCTCTAAGTAGTTATCAACGTTTTATCTCTAAGTAGTTATCAACGCTTCATCTCTGAATAGTTTATCAACGTTTTATCTCTGAGTAGTTATTAATGCTTCATCTCTAAGTAGTTTATCAACGTTTCATCTCTAAGTAGTTTATTAACGTTTCATCTCTAAGTAGTTCATCTCTAAGTAGTTTATTAACGTTTCATCTCTAAGTAGTTCATTAACGTGTCATCCCTAAGTAGTTATTGATGTTTCATCTTTAAGTAGTTATTAACGTTTTATATCTAAGAAGTTATTAACGTTTCATCTCGAAGTAGTTATTACGGTTTCATCTCTGAATAGTTTATCAACGTTGTATCTCTAAGTAGTGTATCAACGTTTCATCTCTAAGTAGTTTACCAACGTGTTATGTCTAAGTAGTTTATCAACCTTCCATCTCTAAGTAGTTATCAACGTTTCATCTCTGAATAGTTATAAACGCTTCATCTCTGAATGGTTTATCAACGTTTTATCTCTTAGTAGTTTATCAACGTTTCATCTATAAGTAGTTTATCAACGTTTTATATATAAGTAGTTTATCAACGTTCCATCTCTAAGTAGTTATTAACATTTTATCTCTAAGTAGTTATCAACGTTTTATCTCCAAGTAGTTATCAACGTTTCATCTCTGAATAGTTATAAACGCTTCATCTCTGAATAGTTTATCAACGTTTCATCTCTGAATAGTTTATCAACGCTTCATCTCTAATTAGTTTATCAACGTTTTATCTATAAGTAGTTTATTAACGTTTTATCTCTTAGTAGGTATTAACGTTTTATCTCTAAGTAGTTTATCAACATTTCATCTATACTTGGTTTATCAATGTTACATCTATAAGAAGTTTTTCAACGTTTGATCTATAGATAGCTTACCAACGCTTTGTCTCTGAGTAGTTTATCAACGTTTAATATCTTAGTAATTTATCAACGTTTCATTTCTAAGTAGTTATTAACGTTTTATCTCTAAGTAGTTTATTAACGTTTTATCTCTAAGTAGTTTATTAACGTTTTATCTCTAAATAGTTTATCAACTTTTCAGCTCTAAGTTGTTTATCAACGTTTAATCTCTAAGTAGTTATTAACGTTTTATCTCTAAGTAGCTTATCGACGTTTCATCTCTAAGAAGTTTATTAACGTTTCAGCTCTAAGTTGTTTATCAACGTTTAATCTCTAAGTAATTTATCAACGTTTCATGTCTAAGTAGTTTGTCAACGTTTTAGCTCTAAGTAGTTTATCAACTTTTCATCTCTAAATAGTTTATCAACTTTTTATTTCTAAGTACTTTATCATCGTTTTATCTCTAAGTCGTTTATCAGCGTTTCATATATAAGCATTTTTTCAACGTTTGATCTATAAGTAGTTTATCAACGTTTTATCTCTAAGTAGTTCATCAACTTTTCATCCCTAAGGCGTTTATCAACGCATCATGTCTTAGTAGTTTATAAACGTTTTATCTCTAAGTAGTTTATTAACGTTTCATCTCTAATGCGTTTATCAACGTTTCATCTCTAAGTCGTCTATCAACGTTTAATCTCTAAGTAATTTATCAACCTTTCATTTCTAAGTAGTTTGTCAACGTTTTATCTCTAAGTAGTTTATCAACTTTTCATCTCTAAATAGTTTATCAACTTTTTATTTCTAAGTGGTTTATCAACGTTTTATCTCTAAGTCGTCTATCAGCGTTTCATATATAAGTAGTTTATCAACGTTTCATATCTAAGTAGTTTAACAACGTATCATGTCTAAGTAGTTTATCTCTGAGAAGTTTATCAACGAAAGGTTTTTATTGTCCTGGACATAGCTAGTGTCTCTTCATCGTTTATCAATGTTTCGTTTCTAGGTTCAATGTAATTTATAAATGTTTCGTCTCTAAGTAGTTTATCAATAACATGTATTTATTGATCTGATCATAACCTTCGTCTCTAAGTAGTTTATTATTCATAAAGGTGTCTCTAAGTAGTTTATTATTGAACTGTTTATATAAACATTCGTCTCTAAGTAGTTTATTATTCATACAGGTGTCTCTAAGTAGTTTATTATTGAACTGTTTATATAAACATTCGTCTCTAAGTAGTTTATTATTTAAATGTATATATAACCTTCGTCTCTAAGTAGTTTAGTATTGAAATGTTTACATAAACCTTCGTAATTTATCAACGGAAATAGTTTATATTGACCTCATCCTGGTAATCGATTCTAAGTTATCAATGAAATGCTTTATTGACCTGATATTGACCTCCGTCTATAACCTCTCGTAACCTGTTTTGGTTCCTGCTTATTTTTGCCATTGCCAATACGTTATACATAAGAAACGAAGCAATAATAGAACATAAAGAACAATTGTATACTGTGAAGCCTCATTCGTATTTCAATATATCAGTCTATGACGAACTAGATGCAATTTACAGCAGCTACATGCTTTAACATGCTGTTGTTTAATATAGTAATGGTGTGTGATAGCTATAGCAAATACATGGGTAAGTGAAATAGCCGCCATGATATGACTGACAAACTGTTAAAAACGGCATTAAACCCTATCAATTAATACAATTGTTTCTATTTTGGTTTACAATTTAGGTAAAGGGATTGACAAAACACATCCTCGTCTAAGTAATCCAGCCATGTTGGAGATAGATGTCGTAGAAAGTAGACAGCGTCTACCAGAGAAGATACAAAAAGCATTCAAATATGTTTACGAAAATCACATTGACTCATTTGATTGGATACTCAAGTGTGACGATGATACCTACGTCATAATGGATAACCTGAAACTACTTATATCGAAGTTGAAGCCTACAGAGCCAAGTTACATTGGTTTTCGAATGAAGGTATGTAGTTCCTAAATATTATAAAAAGACTAATACAATTCTAATACTAATTATATAAAAAGAAATGATGTTAATAATGATAAGTGGTTATAAAGGTCACAATAACGATCATATTGAATGATATTGCCTTGTAAAAAAATAATTTAATAATATTGTGTCGGTGAGTTGTAGATAAAACCCGGAAACCACCAATTATTTCAACATTGATAACATATGATCTATAAAACATTATAAATTCAATATTACTTATTTGGAACAGCCTCATCTAAATAATGGTTATATGAGCGGGGGTGCTGGTTACCTGATTAGTTCATCGGGTTTGCGTAAGGTTGTTGAAGCAGGATACCAGACACAGGCGTGTAATTTATCAATCGGAAACGAGAACGTAGAAATGGCCAAATGTTTTGAGGTACAACCAACATCAGTAGATATTTTATTTATTATTCATTGATTCCTTTGCTCTATGGATTCTAGGATCAATTCATATGTTAACTTTATTATACAAGACGCTTTGCTTAAACAAATCGTTATGCATTTACGATCATTGTTGCTCCAGATCAGCCAACTCAACCGCGCAGTATGGTCTTCCGTAGCATTATTCGCACATAAGTCAGTTTCAAGTTCAAGAGACGCGTGCAAACAGTATCATTTGGCATAAATGTGCATTCTAGTCTTTTTAGCTCGACTATTTGAAGAATATGAGAGCTATACTACTCACCCTGGCGTCGGCGTCACACCTTGGTTAAGGTTTTGCATGTAAGTACTTAA
>JAUELF010265446.1:0-11119 GCA_031471495.1 Clinocardium nuttallii | reverse complement strand
AGCTTTACTATCTACAACATAAAAACAAGCGTTGACCGATTTGTATGCATGCTTGCATGTTAACGTGACCTTTCCAAGCACGGGGAGCGGATCGCCTGTGTAAGACGATAGCCTACTATCGGGGGGTACCAAAGGGGCTTTGCACTTCATTTTGTTATATTGTGAAATTGGCAATATATCTACCTGGGAACCTGTATCTATTTTGAAGGTAATTGGGAATGAGGATTTGCCTACGGAGAGTGAAATGGATGCGCAGTCGGGTCGAGAATCAAAATCGTGTACCGTGTATACATAAAAATCCGAATCGTAATCACTAGAATCACTTTTGTCACATTTGACCTCATGTACTTCGTTCCCGCTGGATCGACACACTGTTTGAAAATGGTTCAGTTTGTTACATCCGTGGCATCGTTTCCCCTTTGCCGGACACTCACTTTTGAAGTTGTGTAGTGTCCCACAGTTTCTACACTTCTGTTTCGTATTTCCCTGATCCCAATTCGTGTTTGGCCTTGGTTTTCTGTCCCTAGTGCTGTGCCGTTGGTGCCGCTTAATGTTGTGCACCTCGTGTCCGCCTGTACTGCTGCTCATAGCCATTGATGACAGCTGTTGTTTCGAATACTCGAAATTTTGTGCGATTTGGACCGCCTTGTCCATTGTTAAAGCTGCACCCTCGTTGATGAGCTTTTCTCTTACTTTCATAGAGTTCGTGCCGAAAACTATTCGGTCTCGGATCATTTCGTCTTGGTTGTCGAAACTGCACTCTTTTGCACACAGTCTCAGTCTTGTCAAATAAGAGTCAATGGTATCATCGCCCTGTGTCTGATTGTAGAATTTATATCTAGCAAAAATGGGATTGAGCTTCGGCTGTACAAACGCTCGATATTTGTCATAGTATGTCTGGATTTTGTTTTCGTCTTCTTCGGAAATGTCTGTCCATGTAGAGTGAATGTCTCTGCCCTTATCGCCAATCCATAGTAATAGGTACGCGATTTGCTCTTCCTCTGATTTTCCTTTCAGAGGACCAGTGATCATTAGTTTAACGTGTCTCTCAAATTTATCCCATGCGTCTGGTAAATTTGTGGAGTCCCAGTCCATCCTCGGAGGTAAAATGCCGTTAAATTCCATATTTATCGTATGCACAAAGACACATTCACGTGAGTTCCTTTATTAACTAGCACTTCTGGCACCATGTAATAATGTGGGGCTTGATATAACAGTTAATCAAGTAGTCTTTCAGTAATAGGAAGGTATAACACAACACGTGTTCATTCTACAAGATCTAAGTTTATTATATGAGAAGCCTTAACATAAGGCGGGGTTTCTTGGAGCATGCGCATATGGTTAGTAGACTGGCACCTGGGTATTACTACAATCATGAGCAATTTATTTATTTCACACAATGTTTTCAAGTCTATTCAATATGTGTACCTTCGTAACGAGTTGTTTATGCTGAAATCTGCATGGTTTGTCACTGAGAAATTAAACCAACTTTCCTGCAAGAGTCGTCTTTGTAAACGTCGGCATTAAAGAAGTTAAAGCATTGCTGGAAAATACAAATTACTAACGGTATATGCCTGATGCATTCCCGCGAGAAGAACCAACATTATGGCGTCTGCGTAATGTATCGACCAGATCAGCTTGTACAGACAGGATAGAGGTATAGAGTAAATCAGTCATGCTTCCTAAAACAGAAGATCCACAGGAGGCGAACAGTGTATATCCGGGTAAGCTTTCGCGGTTTGCTTAGGCTGATCCGGGTCGATACTTTACGTAATGTCCATAATGTTGGTTTTCTCGTGTAGTATTATTATTAATATTGGTTTACATCATTCTTGATATATATTGGTAAGAAAGGTGACTTTTCTGCACCAGTTTTACCAAATAGAATGTCTAAAGGTGTGTTTAATAGCAACAAATTGAAGTACATTGTTTACTTGCAATATAAACATATCTGACAAAATGTCAACCAATTGCGATGTATGAAACGTCGTAACAACATAATGCAAAGGGGGATGAAATTTACTCATATTTCATGTTCATATCGGTATGCAGCAGGAAACACCCAAACTAAATAGCATCCCCCTTTTAAGCTTATATATGCTTTCTGGCTGGCCCCTCGGCAGCAGAAGGCTTTTTGAAAACATAGTGACAAAAGAAGAAATTTCTCAAAACGAACAATTTCGACTTTTGCCACAATGTTTTCCACTTTAAGTCATAGATTATCCATTCAATTATAGATATTTTCTATTCTTTGACAAAATATGTTCAAAGTCATCTGTTGCCGAATTGTCGTATGAGGGAAAGCGTTAAGCTTTCCCCACATTAAGACGCTTTCTGGCCTCTCTGCAGCAGACGACTTTTGAAGGCATTGTGAAAAAAGTCATATAGCTAAAATTTAAGAGCAATTTCTTCTTTTGCCACAATGTTTTCAACTCTTTTCAGTAATTATATCACTACTTATAGAGCTATTTCCGTGTTTTTGCATAGAAATGTTTTCAAAGTCGTCTGCTGCATAATTGTAGTATGTGGGTAAGGAAGGGTTAATCCGCATCAAGTAACAAGGGGGTTGCTGGGTAATAAGTTGAAAGCTTAGATAATGTCATAATTTCTAGTCCAATGAGATCGCCTAAATTCAGTTCGCTATGTCACGTGGAAGGTTTCTATTTTAAGAAACAATAGAACCCGAACTATGGAGGTTCGATGTATCTAATAACTTACTTTTAACAGAACAGAGCAGAACATATATTTTATCTTCAATTTAAGCATAAACAGCTCATGGTTGATATTTACAATAAGACCATAAATTAAATAATTGAATAAAATATTCGGTAACCGTCGTGGATGTGGCCGAGTAGTAAGCGTCGGGTATTTGGAACCGGTCGTGCCGGGTTCGATCTTCAATCGCGGGGATCATGACGGGGTGCTCTTGGGCAATGTACACTTCCTAGCCTATAGTACTGGTTTGTTAACCCAGGAATCACGAATAAGTGAACTGCCGCCGTGATATAGCTGAAATATGTTGAAACCGTGTAAACACTCCAATAAGAGTATGAACAATGTACTTCTAATCCAGTTTAGCCGCATACAAACTTCCAATAGGTGGGTGATTCGGTAACGAGGAGGCTTGTCAATAGAGAGGTTATGAGTTCCAACTTCGCTAGGCAATACATCATTTCCGCAGGTTGCAAAGGTCACTGTAACTTAGAACAGTCGTCTTCTACATCGTTTGCTATTTACAAAAGTCTTTGTACACATACGTTACGAGCAATTTCTCCTTGTGTCACAATGATTGCAAATATAGTGAGCTACAGATGTGTCAGTAAGCCTCTGTATGAAGGTGAGGGTTAACGTAACATATTATGTGTACAGCTATTGGGATTGCACTTCTTATTTGTTCTTAGCATACTGATTTGAGTGTATAAATCGGTGGTGTAGAAGTAGAGCGTCCGCTTCGGTGAGGGTGGTCGCAGATTCGATTCCCGGTCGGGTCAAAGTGATACCAAAGACTTTAAACAATTGTAGTAATATCTGGATCTCTGAATAATTTGAACATAGGTCAACATAGGTCAACACCAGGTTTATTTTGTAGAGAAATGAAACAACGATCCCAATAGCTCAACAAGGAAGTCTAGGCCTAGGATAGCCTCGGTATACACACAAAATAGTGGGTTTTTTTTTTATAGAAACGGAAGTTTTAATATCTTTGTTTCCTTTTTAACTTACTCAGTTACTGCTTAAATATTTTATGTTGTTAACTAATATACAAAACCGTAAAGTTAAGGTCTTACACCACTTGTGGGTATAACACATTATTTAGTCTCGGCTATATCCGTCAGAAGTCGTACGAGATCGGTACCTTGCTATATACCTTAGGGCTAAGCGTCATCGTACTCACCAGCATTGTTACCTTCGTACATGTATCTCAAAGTTTTTAAACATAATCTTTGCGCGTTTCTAATTATAATTTTAAATAATTTTGCCTACCTTTGTGATTTAGTGGTCGAGCGTCCGTCTCGGGTGTCTGGACGTTTGCTGATTCGATCCCCGGCCGGGTCTTACAAACGCTTTATACATGAGCCGTCCTGCGAGAAAATCAACATTATGACATCGGCGTAATGTATCGACTAGATCAGCCGTCCCGCGAGAAAATCAACATTATGACATCGGCGTAATGTATCGACTAGATCAGCCACCGCTGTCCGCGCAGACTCATGCGGGCCGACACATCCCGTTTCCGAGGGATAGAGCGTATAGATAAATGATTCCTGAAACATAACGGCATGATTAGGCTGATACGGGTCGACACTTTACGCAGACAACCACAATGTTGGTTTTCTCGCGAGACGGCTCAAATGGTAGTGATGACTTCCATCGTTGACAGGATAAATTGACCAGTTGTATTGGCAACTAACCCAGAACACGCCGTGATATAACTGAAACAATGACAGTGGCGTAAAAACAACAAACAATCAATCATTCAATTGAAACGGGTGAAACACAAATAACATATTTCCCCTGAATCGACAAACGCATACACCATGCGGTCCACTGAACACGAAAATAAAAAGACTCGATTGGATTACGTCGCGTGCGTTCGTATAACCACGTCTGACTAAGAACAACAATCCACGAGCAATGTACGGAGCAGTGGCCCGATTGATGTATGCGATTGTCCGCGGTCAATAATTATCTCACAATACTGTCACCCAATATTAATGTCTTGCTTGCAGAAAGCGTCTATATAAAGGAAATGGTTAAGGCAAATGGAGAACGTGAAAATTATCCTCCCTACACTGTTTTCAAAAGTCGTCAATATGCGTTTATATCAGGTAAAGGGTTATTTAACAGATTAAAGTAAGACACAAACATAATTCTGTCCGACGCGTCTTCTATCTGAACTTTGTTACTCTGTCACCCAATATTAATGTCTTGCTTACAGCCATGCATATACTAGAGACTTGGCGTCACGGTATTCATCCTTACGGTGATATTTGCACCACTTTAACGCATTGCATGGGCCGATTTTCACCAACAATTCTAAAATAATTTTCATGAAAACGAAGAAGAAAACAGAAGTAAAAGTAACATAATTTAATTTTATTTTCAACGCGACTTTTCATCTTGTCTATGTCACCCAATATTAATATCCTGGTTACGGACACTGATATGTAGACATGTTGTCATCGTATACATCATCTCTGCTACCTTTGCACCCCTCACTTTAATGCATTGCATTGGCCGGTTTTCACCAACAATTCTCAAATAATTTGATATACTTTATGAGAACAAAGCAGAGAATAATAAGTAAAAGAAACCCATATCACCCTGCCGTATCCGCGCAGACTGATCCCGGCCGATACATTCCGTCTCAGGGGGATAGAGGAATAGAGTAATGAATCCTGAAACAGAAACTCCACAATAGGCGAAAAGTGTCTGTCCGGGTTAGCATGTGCAGCATACTTAGGCGGATCCGGGTCGCCATTTTACGTAGAGTCTAACATGTTGGTTTTCTCGCGAGCTCACGGCTCTTATCTTTCTTCTTACATACATAAATATGGAGACTATATGTGTCATCGTATAAATCATCTCTGCCACCTTTGCACCTCTCATTTTAAACCTTTCCTGCTAGAGTCCCGCTTCTGATTGTATCACCTTGGATGGACATTTGACAATTTATTACGAGACCGCTTTCATTTTGTCACATTTTTTTACAATTATTATACAATTATTATACGTTCAACATTGGTATACAATTTCACATGTTTAATGTTTCGACACTTTCAGTTTTGGATGGTACCCTGTGTGCTCTAAGTGCAGATATTATTACAGAGTCGCGAACATTCTTTTACAATAGATATTTCGAGACTTTCAGTTTTGGATCGAACCCAGTGTGGTTCTAGTATAGATATTGCCATAGAGAAGCAAACATTATTATACAATATACTGTTCTTTACATACAGTATTGGACGGTAGCCAGATTGGCAACAGTGCATACATTGTCATAGAGTGGCGAACATTCTTTTACAAAAAATATTCCTAGTTTTTAGATGGTACCCTGTGTGGTCGTAGTACAGATACAATCATAGAGACGCGAACATTATTATACATTATATGTTTCTATAATTTCAGTTTTAGATGGTACCCTGTGTGGTCTTGGCATATATACAATCATAGAGAAGCGAACATTATCTTAGAATATACTTTTCTATAATTTCAGTTTTGGATGGTAGCCAGCTTAGCAACAGTACAGCTATAATCATAAAGGATATAGAAACTGTCGGGCCTCTCAGCATTATAATATGGGGTTTGGGTGGAGTACTGTTAGTCACACTTCTGTCGCTAGTGGGGCGAATCATACTATCTAAGAGGAAACAACCATTTGAAAACTTTGACGAAAAGTAAGTTTTTTATTGCAACCCTTCACCACTTTGCCGACGCTTTGGAACGTTTTATCAGCAATTATTATGACTATTTTTAAAGACATTGTGGCAAAAAAAGAACTCCTTATGATTAGTATATATGTTTTCGGGCACTGGATCATATATACGTTTTTATAGGCGAGTGACGTTAACGGTGCCGAACTCTAGAAAAATGATATTATAGACAACGTTTTAAAACTGTTCAAAAGCTGTCTTAACATATAAGAATAATAATTCTTGGATAAAAAAAAAGTAGTAATTTCACTTTCTAGTACCACAAACATCTTAATATTGATCGTTTATATGCTTCATTTTTACTTGGTAGACATACCCAGTAAGCCAAATTGTGTACATTATCATAACTTTTAATTTAAGTTTTTTCAACATTTACTGCCAAATTAGTTTTGAACTACTTATTTCTTACTTAGTTGTCACCGTTACCAATATTTGCAGCACCATCTGGGATCAACCCCTTTATCGTACGTGCAACAAATTGTTAACTATTAGCGGGTAAAATCCCGAGGGATAAGACTTCTTGTAATACACGTTCAATGGTAATTAAAGTATATGAGCCCTGCCTCGAGAAATCCAACATTATGGACTCTGCGTAATATATCGACACAGATCAGCCTGCGGAGTCCGCGCAGGCTAGTCCGGACCAACACATCCCGTCTCGGTATAGAGTAATGATTCCTGAAACAGAAAATTCACATGAGACGAAAAGTGTCTGTCCGGGTAAGCCTGCGGGGCATGTTTAGGCTGATCCGGGTCGATACTTTACGCAAAGTTCAAAATGTTGGTCTTCTCGTGGAACGGCTAATATATATGTATATAAATTATATTACTTTAAACGAACATAATTAATATGTCCTTAGTGATGTTAAAGATATGCCGGGTTTATGTATAAATTATATTACTTTAAACGAACATAATTAATATGTCCTTAGTGATGTTAAAGATATGCCGTGTTTATGTATAAATTATATTACTTTAAACGAACATAATTAATATGTCCTTAGTGATGTTAAAGATAGACCGTGTTTATGACGCGTTCATATGTATCGTGACGTATGCGATGACATAATAATAGTTAATACGACGTCATTCAATAACTTCCGGGAAATTGATAACATAGACTAGCATGTGAATTATTTTTCACTAGGAAATCTATGATTTTTCTCATCCGTCCACATTGTTTGAACAATGAATAGTTTATGTAATAATTTTCCTTACTGATGTTAAAGATATGCCGTGTTTATGACGCGTTTATATACTCGTATATATCGTGACGTGTTCGATGACATACTACCATAACGTCATTCAATAACTGATTACATAGGATGATTTTTCTCATTCGTAACTTGACCATATTTGATCAATGATTAATTATGTTAATTGTTTTCATATGATTTGATACAAAACTTATCATCTACAGTAAAATTACAAACATGTTTGTAATATGTTCAAAAGTTAGGCTCGGTCAACTTTCTTTCCGACATTTGACAAAAGTCAATGCGACATGTGTCATTCGCCTTCCACCAATGGGCTAAGTCTATGTGGAAAAGCAGCCAGTTGCTTGCGAATGTTGTTATGTGGAGTACTGGTGCGCATGTAGGTCAATTGGCCGCCGTGATATGACTGAGAAATTGTTAAAAACGGCGTTAAACCCCAATCAATCAAACATGTAATATGTACAGTGCAATAAAATGCGGGTAAAAAAAGCGTGCCTGTACTTATATTATATAATATACAATATAGAACATGTATGTCTACGTTTATAACGTCTGAAGGGAAAACTTAGTGACTGGTTAGATATTTTAATGTAAATTCATTTTAATTTTATTTCTTTTACAGTGGGGAACCAATCCGAAGACGGCGGAATAATGTATTTCGAATTCAAATTGATGGTGCTCCGTTCACAGGATACCATAACAGAATCGACCCCGGATTGTCTGATTTCGGTCCGGAATATCCCGTAACTGAACAACGAATTGCATCCCCCAGAACAGGGAACCGAATGTCTTGCCAAAGTAGCATAAGTGAATACTCATCGGGGTCGGTTCCCCAATATTCCACAACACAACTCACTTCATGTTCAAATACAGGGATCCAGTCATCTGGTGAAAACGAATCTCATTCAACCGGGCCGCGTGTTTACCACGTACGGATGGAGAGAGTCGGGAGCCAGCAAGTTTCAAACGGAACTCATTTAAATCCTTCCGCGGGAAGGGAAACAGAAACAGTAAATAGTGCTAATCAGTGTTCCAACACAGTGCTGCCATCTAGTGCTACTTTAAGCACAACCAGAACGTTATCACCAGTGCCAAACGGAAGTCTCGCGCGTTTAAACGGATATCTTATCTCGCCGCCTCTTTATCAGCAGGTTGTGAGTTCGAATACGCCTCAACCCTCAGTGATTGTTTCTAGGCCAACTGGAAGACTGGACTTATAAATTGCTCATACTGAACAAGTTAGTTTCACTACTCAGTCTTCCCTTATAGAGATTTACCATAACTTGACTAGACGTTTTTAGAAATGGGGTCTTTTTCTGAGTTGTCGTAGTTGAGAACGGGTTAACTCTTTCCAACCTACAACAAATCAGCAGCAGCACGACTTTGAAAAAAACATCAATGCAATGCCATGGCAAATCTGTATGAATAAAAGTTTAATTAATGAATATAGTCGGACACATTGGGACAATAACAGAAATTGTATTTTTTCAGCAATTTCTACTTGTGTGGCAATGGGTTTTTTTCAAATTTCATCTGCTGCAGAGGCGTCAGAAAGCGTCTGTATGAGAGAAAGGGATAAGGAGATGTAATGTTTCTTTGTGATATTTGTGTAATTTTGATTCGAAACCGTTGTGTTCAGTTCTCATACATTTATTTCACTCAATCTCAGAAAACAATCTGCATCGAGATATAAGAAATGTCTGAGCAATCTTAACAAAGCCCGTATTATTCATTCTAAATTCATTCAAATATACATTTCATGATTTGTAGGATGTTATATTTTTCGAATTAACACAACTATAGAGTTCAGCTAATCTGAAATTGTGTTAATTTTATAATCTATAATAATCATGTTTTATTTATGATATAAGAGCCCGTTAACGGTTTATTGGAAAATAAGTTGGCTTAGAAGAAATATTAACTGAATCATCATAGTGTTACTTTAGAATCATTTTCAAATTCTGAAGATGTAATCTGATCGATTTGATCCGATTAGTCTTATTATTATTATACTAGTCATATGATTTATCACTTTACTATTGCTTTGTGAAGTACATGTGTTGTATATGTTACTTTTGTATTATCGTTAAATCGTATTCAGTTGTATTCGTTTTACGTATCGGTAAAGGGAAACAACCACGGCTACAAGTATTGCTATTTTTTCGGAGTTGTTTCGGAGTTGTTTCCCTTGTTTATAGGACAATCATCTTATTTATTACACAGAATTAGATACTGAATCTGTATATTATCAATATATAATACCAGTTGAGCCGTCTCGCGAGAACACCAACATTGTGTTCTCTGCGTAAAGTATCGACCCGGATCGCCCAAAGCATGCCGCACAGGCTTATCCGCATAGACACATTTTGTCTCCTGTGGATTTTCTGTTCCAGGAATCATAACTCTATCCCCCTTTGACGGAATGTGTCGGCCCGGATCAGTCTGCGCGTCTGATCTGGTCGATTAATTACGCAATGCCATAATAATGGTTTTCTCGCTGGACGGATCATTTCACAAAACACTACGTTCACTCACTCCGACCGTTCTCTGTCTGAAAAACAGTCTTTAATTGCCAGTATTTTAGAAAAGATTATATTTCGGTAGAAAATGTTGAATCCTGAAGCTTTTTAAAATAGCATTATGAGGAAACAAATGCTGAAGTCACGATCGGTATCAGTAATATATACACACAATTTACTGAACTTTAACCCGTTGACACATACATATGAGACGTTCCACGAGAAAACCAATATCATGGCCTCTGCGTAATGTATCGATCCAGGTCAGCATGCGCTATTCGCGCAGACCGATCCGTACAGGCACATTCCTTTCAGGGAAAAAGAGGTATAATTAAAGTAATGAAATCCACAGGAGGCGAAGAGTATCTATTCGGGTAAGCCTGCGGCATGATTAAGCTGATCCGGGACCGTTCTTTACGCAGCAGAGTTCTCAATGATGGTTTTCTTGCCGGACGGTCTATATGCTTTCTGACGCCTCTTCAGCAGACACATTTTGAAAGTATTGTGGCAAAAGGAAACATAATGCCCAAAACTAGCAATTTCTCCTTTTGATACAATGTTTTCGTTTCTATTTAAAACTACGCTTTTATTTATATGTGTGTCAACTTTGCCTAGTTAATCCCTAGGTGCAGATAGGAGAGGTCGCCCTGTGTATATGTATAAACGTGCTATGATTACGCTAGGACCTTTTATCCTGGAGCTTCGCTTATATCTTTCTCCACATATAGTAAATCTGCAGGAGGCGAATTGGAAAAAAAATAGTTAAGAAGAGAGGAGAAACCTTCTACAAATGAACAAGATGTTCTTTAAATAAAGTTGTAAACAATGTGGTATTAGGCGACCTTGGTCACCATAAGAAGAGAGGAGAAACTTTCTACAAATGAACAAGATGTTCTTTAAATAAAGTTGTAAACAATGTGGTATTAGGCGACCTTGGTCACCATAAGAA
>JAUELF010265435.1:0-11119 GCA_031471495.1 Clinocardium nuttallii | reverse complement strand
GCTTATTGATAATTGCGGGGCGGATATAGTCAGTGTTAATGAGACGCATTTAGCAAACGATAAGTGTATAACAGTACGAGCCTGGAAATGGCGCGGTTTTAATAGAGTTGAAATACATCAAAATTCGCCTAAAGCATCAGGAGCAGTTGGCTTGTTAATTAAAGACTGGATAGTTGATTGTTTTAATATCGAAACATTTGATAAATCTTGTGATGGTATTTTGGGTATATCATTTAAGAAGAAGAGTAATGATTATAGCTTTTTAGTAGTTTCATGTTATGTGCCGGCACCGGTGGGTTCATCACGTGGGAGAGACGCTCAGAGCTTCTACGCAAATTTATTAGCAAAGATTGATATTAATCACGAATTTGACAGTATTTTCTTATGTGCAGATGTTAACTCTCATGTAGGTTCTATGACAGAGATATTACCGAAAGTAGATAATATGCCCAAACGTGAGATAATCGATCAATCGATTAATCAACATGGCGTTAATTTAGTTTCTGAACGATGCAAAATGTTAAATGGACGATTTGATCCAGCAGTGAACAGTTACAATTTCATTCATGGTCGTGGTTAATCCGTTGTAGACTATATTATATATGTGTTGTAGACTATATTATATATGTGTTGCCCAGGATATATTTTCGAAATGTGATTATTTCTAATGACCAAATTCAGTACAAACGTGTGTACAATGTGAGCACAGCCCAAGGCTCCTTGGTAACTGTAATAACAATTAAATATAAGCTAAATCGTATTCCGAACGATCTTTTTCAATCGGACAACAGTAAAGCAGCAAATTTACAAATAATGACCAATATTGAACAGGTTCGCGAAGAACAAACCGAAATAGACGGTATATATGACAATTTGTGCTCTGTAATGTATGGAGACTATTGAATCGAATCGTACTTTCGTGATTTCGTGTTTTCACGTTTCAGATTATTTCATTCATAGGCGATGGCCCTAACGGAATTAAAACACAAAGAACCAACCCCAAATAATACAGGTTCATGTTGTTTTAATGGATTCAAGCTAATGCTCCAAAAAGATTTAAGCTAATGTTATGAAGAGAAAACAGACAATTTTGCCAATTTGAAACGGCAACAATTCAGTCATGCATATGCGGATCTTGCTGAGCGAACTCTCATGTATATCTAGTTACTGTTTAAGTTTGGTAAACAGCGTTTAATATACAATAACTTGATCTTGTTCACAAAGTCAATTGTAGCAACTTTGTCAATTTTAAACGGCTATAATCCCGTCATGCATAAACTGATCTGGCTGGTTTTTAAAAGGAACAGAGTTCTCATTGATATATAGCTACTGTATAAGTTTGGTAAACATTTGATAATAAATGATGACTTTAACTTGTTCATAAGGTCAATTATAGCAATTTTGCCAATTTTAAAGGACAAAATTCAAAGAATGCTGGCGGAGCAGGGATTCAAACTCACAACTGCTGGATTGACAGCCCGCGTCACTACCTACTTGGCTACTGAGGCTCGACGAGTGGTTTAGAAGGAGCACGATACAAGCATCTTAAAGCAAAAATATTGTGGATTAACGCCGTTTTCAACATTTTTTCAGTCATATCACGGCGGCCAGTTCACCTACTCATATGTTTCCTTGATTTCCCACATCAGAACCCCACACAACATACTCTCCAATCAACTGGCTGCTTTTCAACATATACTATAAGCCCATTGGTGAAAGACGAATAACACTTGTAACAGTGACTTTTGTCAAACGTCGGAAAAAATGTTGGCCGAGCTGGGGTTCGAACTCAATACATTCTACTATAAAAGTTAATATTGGTTGAGTGGTTTAGATTGATTGATAGAGGATTTATTCGGTGTTCAGTCACATCATGGCGGCCAGTTCACCTACTCATGCGTTTCCTGACTTTTCCACACCAGTGATCCACACAACAAACTTTCCAAGCAACTGGCTGCTTTTCAGCATAGACTGAAGAAAACAGATGCAGGGCTCGACATAAACGGTTGTCCGATAGCCCGGGGCTAGTAAATGATGAATCCGTCATTTTGTTCTTAAAACAGTTGTCTAATACGGCATGTGGCAGTTGAAATCCTTGTTGGGACAAATATGTTTGATCAAAACCTGTCGAGTTTAAAACTTTAAACTGTAAAATTCCTTTTAACATAGTAGATGTAAACGCTCTTATCAAGACTTATGGGTTATTCCATACACTGCTTTTATAAAATCAATATTGCTGTAAAGGATAGTTTTAGTTGATAAATTATATTTATCAAATCATAAGTAGCATTTCAAAGAATAAGTAATGTTTAATATCCCACAAGTTGTAAATTTATACTTAAGATTTATTTCTCTTTATAGGTGGTACTGGTTAACAGCTCCGTTCACAATTACGAACGGCTCTTCACTTTTTTATGACAGGGTCCAATGGACTAATTTACAATTTCGCAAAGAGGACCTGACGAGTTTAAAACAGAAGCTGAGTGGTTAAAATTTGCCCAGAGACCATAAATTAGATTCACAGATTCAACAATTCCGGATCTTAATCTTATGTGTCACCGACTTCCCTAAACATTCGTTAATCAGTCCTAGTAACGTTTTTTTAAACGCAACGCAATTGTTAAAAATACACATGTCACATGATGGATGGCTCCATTTTAATGTATGAGTATTTTAAAACAAGAGGACTATAATGGCCCTAGTTCGCTCAACTGAATTATACAATGTACTGCAATGCAAAACAAATCAAGACAATTATTCTGAATGCAACCTCCTCAGTGTTAATATACAATGTTCATTGAGCTATTTATTCTTACATGTAAGACTGCTGTGGCATTTGCTATTACACATTTTACTAGCCTTAAAGCACTTAAGCTTTTTTTTTCTGTACCCTTATTTTGAGGTGAACATGGGTACTTTAGTATCAAATAAGCTTGTAATTTTGATCAATATAATAAAATAAATATTGCATGGCTTCCAGTGTGACAGTATGTAAATACCACATGCACTTGAGGATGATAGCAGATAGTATGAACCCGAGAAAATAATGACATTACTTTTCAAGGGTTCACAATATCTGCTAGCACCTTCAAGTGCATGTGATATTTATTTTATTATACCAAAAAATTACAAATTAGGAAATTGAAAATACTTCAAAAACACCACATATGAACAGTATACTGTTACATGGCACGCGCGTCTAAACGGAGACGAGGTTGTTTTAAATGACGTCATACACGCGCATGCGTCTTACAGGGGTGTGACATTACAAATGATCACATGGGTGACATCATTAATTGTTAACCGATGCGGTATGGGAATTTTATATAGGGAAAATCACGTGAGGTATAATATTACATATTGTCACACTGGAAGCCATGCGATATTTATCTAATGTTACACTTGTGACAAAAAAGAAGAGAAATACATAAACATTGTGTTATCAACTTTAAAGTTTTCTAATGTATCATTAAACTATGTCTTTCATTGAATTTATTTATAAACTCAATTGAATGAATGGACTCAAATAACATAATTCTGACATTTTCTTTGTGTTGGCAAAGTTGTTTCGGGCTTTGTTCAATGTTGTAATGTTTAGTGTAAACAGATACCTTCCTACATGTGAGATCATTTAAAGGAATGTCCCTAACTTCCTGTCAAAGTCTGGATATGCCTGTTTGCATTGCTTGTACAGATTGGACCCTCTATATGTGGTGTCCTTATATGGCATCACACGAATAATTTCAAGAAATGTTCTAATTATCTTCCAGAAATATATGTGCTTCTTTTGTTTGGACTGGGCATCGATTTGATTGCACTTTCTTGCTTTGTACTGGTTAATCTGTTTGCTCAATACTTGTGTCATAGCTTAGAAACATCTGATTCAGTATAAGCCAGTTGTCTTAACACATTTGGTGTAGTATTGTTGGTTCAACCTTGTTAACTCCAGCAATCTCATAAATAGCTGGTACATCATTTTCATTTGCTTTGCTATCCCATCGCTAAACAATAGGAATTTCCTGTTTAGGGTAACCATTTTTATTAAATGTTTCACTGTGCTAGCCCTTGTATGAGATTATTATGGGAAAGTTCTCGTGCACGCTCTACTTGTTTCCTGGTTGTCTTGCTTTTAACACGTGATTTTAAACTTATCTGGAGACGTCTTTGCATTCTGAGTACGTTCTGTGTTTAAGCTGCCTTATTTTGACTTGGGCTTTTATTTCTGCACTAATGTTAGTGTTTTCCCCAGCCCTTTTACCTTTTGTCTATATAATTAATTATTGACCTTCTTCTTTAGTTTCAACTATTCAAATATGTTCTTAAGTTTGGGATTTGATTTTAGTTTCACCCTGTACCTTTTAACCTGTTCTTTTGAACTTGAAGAGGGTTTGCTTTCGATAGCATTATCCTTACTCTTAAAATGTTTCCCCTTAGAAGCGATATTGACCACAAGTGGCATGTTTAATAGTCTTTGTTTACTGTGTACATGTGTATATCAAAAGTATTTGCATCAAATTCAAAAGATGTATATTATGTCACAAGTGTAACGTTTCATGACATGTTGCGAAACATACATAAATGATATCTTTTAATCAAATTTATGCCATGTTTTCTTTATTTCTGAGCATGAAAATGGCTTATCATTACATTTGGTTAAACACAGTTGTCTCAACAGTTATATAAGGGAAATGTTGACTTGTGCACTTCTACAAAAAACAAATTCTGCAGTATTTCAAATGGCTATTCTTTAATTTAATTCTACGTTTTAATGTTCCTGCATGTTAACGTAGCATAACACTGATTAATATAGTTAGATATGTCTTAAAATATGCCATGTGCATGTGTTTACCCGACATTCTCAGAGTTTAAATTGTTGTTGTGTTACAATTGTGACATAAATTTTGATCAGGTAATGAAGTCATTGCCTTACTTCATAATGCCTTCTACAAATGACGTCATTGGACTTCCTGGAACCAGAAATGCACAAAAAGTGCAGTCCTTTCCACGATTTGTAATTGTTAGAATAACTCATGATATTGTAAATTACTAAAGTGTATTGCCTTGTTTTAAAATTTTCTCTATTAAAATGAATGGACCACTTAAAATCACGGCCACATTTTCAAGCGAATATGAACTATTACTAAATCAAGTAATTTCAGCACATAATCACGACTACGGTTTGACGTTAGAATGTATCCTAGCAAAACAGTTCCAGTCAGAATTTCAGAAAAGGTAGCACTTAAATGCAGAGGTGTCCTGTGTGCAAGACACCCCTTCCCATCCCTACCCCTCCTTGTTAATCCATGTTTTAATTGCCTTTAACATATTCTTTTCATTTCATTATCATTTTATTATCAATAATTTTGGTTTAAGAAAAAATATTAAATTATTATATCAAATAAGATTGTTTGCGGGCACCTGTGTTTCTTTGTCTCTCTGTATATCTCCCTCATACTCTCTCTCTCTCTCTCTCTCTCTCTCTCTCTCTCTCTCTCTCTCTCTCTCTCTCTCTCTCTCTCTCTCTCTCTCTCTTTGTTGTTTGTTTGTATGTCTGTCTGTCTATGTCTTATTTTTTCTATATATCTGTCTCCGTCTGTGTATATATGTTCATATGTATGCATAACGTTGTAACTGTCAATCTGCCTGTATGTCTGCATGCATGTATATACGTATGTATGTCAATCTGTATGTTTATCTGGCTATGTGTTTGTATGTATATCTGTGTATGTATATATGCTAATATACGCCTATCACCATGTTTGTATATCTTCATGTGTGTATATCATCATATTTGTCTATCATCATGTATGTCTATCAGTATGTATGTATATATTTCTGTCATCATGTATTTCTATCACTATGTGTGTGTATGTCTGTCTGTATGTCTCTCTCTCTCTCTCTCTCGCTCTCTCTCGCTCTCTGTCTCTTCGTCTTTCTCTCTCTGTATGTATGTCTCTTAGATTCTATGTCGGTATTTCTCTTTGTCTCTCTCTGTACTTGTTTGTCTCTTTCTGTCTCTATGTCTATGTATTTCTCTATGTCTTTCTCTATCTCTCCCTCTCTTTCTCTCTCTCTCTCTCTCTTGTTTATATGTATGTATGTCTAGCTAGCTCTGTAACTTTACATCTGCCTGTACGTCAATCTGTATGTTTATCTGTATATGTGTATGTATGCTTATCTGTGTATGTGAGTGTATGTCTATGTATTTGTATTGAGCTATATGTATATATGTGTCTTTTATCAGGTATGTCTATCAGTATGTGTGTATATATTTCTGGCATGTATATCTGTATGTTATCATGGCTCTCTAAATGTTTGCATATCGGAATTTATGTCTATTTTGATGTATTGCTTTATTTTATATGTATATATGTATGTCAGTCTATATGCATGTATGTCTGTCTATATACATGTCTCTCTGAATGTATGCCTATCTGAGTTTGTGACTTCCTGAATGTATGACTACCTGTATTTAGGTTTCTGTATATATGTATGTCAGTCTATCTGACTGTATATATGTATGTCAGTCTATCTGACTGTCTATATGTATGTCTGTCTATAGCAAGTATGTCTGAATTCATCTGAGTGATGTCTATGTGAATAAGCGTATATCTGAATCTGTGTCTATCTGAATGGATGTCTATCTGAATCTGTGTCTATCTGAATGGATGTATATCTTAATCTGTGTCTATCTGAATGTATGTATATCTTTGTTATCTGTCCTAGTACAAGTTAATTCTTGCCCACATGCAAATAAATCTGCATCTTGGCGAAAATGTGAACAAAGTACCTGCATGAACATATTATTATTTGACAAAAGTTCAAAACATAGTGGCAAAAGTAGAAATAGCTCGTTTTTAGCAAATTCTACTTTTGTCACAATGTTTTCAAAAGTCCTCTGTTTGATATTCATGTGTGTCAAAGCGGGTCTACCTGTGCTGAAAGGCTAAGATTATTTTCTTAGATCCCCTGACTTGTCACTATTCAAGTTACATTGATGTCAATAAAGCGTTAATCACGCAGTTCAGATATCCAAATTCTTAAATCTCAAATAACGAAACAAAAATCATACAATACATATATCGGTCGGACCGTTAAACGCGACGTGAAACGCGTTTTAGAAAGAAAGCAGTGCACGACTTTGAACTATAGTGCAGACAAAGATCGGCCTATAAATTCGGGCATTAAAATCCTCATAGGCAGGAAGGAACATTTGCAGCAATATGTATCAAAAGCAATATTAATGCAATCATTTGGTAGATGATTTAATGCTGATGATACCAATAGCTGAAGTTCAGCAGATTTAGGCTTACAATATAATTCAATGTTTAGAATACTTCTACATTTTACACTCGTGAATATTCGCCAATATGCAAGAAGATACTGGCCCTCACACTGTCTAGTTATTGCCTTTAGTGTAGCATACGTCATCATGTATATGTAGTAATGAATTTCATATCTAAAATAAATGAAGGATACGGTTTATTACCTTAATTGTGTAATCGGTGCCACATACGATATTAGTGTTGATCGTTATTTATACAGAATAATATTAAACATGTGACCATATCATCTGTATTTAAAAGGCATTTGTGACATATAAACATATAATAAATAAACGTTCGATGATTAAGAAATAGTGTTTTAAAATACGGGAGATAATCCCTGTATAACTGCGCAAACCGCTACTCACAGCTAGGCGTGTGGCATAACAGATATTTAGCTGCTCCGTTTTACTTCAGTTATTGCACTTTTAATGATTTGCTTCCAGAATGACAGTTAAGGAAATTTCGCAATTTTCGCAAACTTTAACAGAACCTTAGTAAGTAATTCTTTTTAAAAAACCGATATATGTCTGGCATGAAATCAAGGGAGTTCAATGCCAATAACAAGAAAGCAAACACATGTCCTCATTTACGCACACTCTGGTTAAATCTTCTTACTTACTATGTTTTCGCCAATATAGAGAAATATATTCTGTATCTCTTTTACTATCAATAATTCTTAAGCAAACACCCTAACTCAAATCCAGATTATTAACCCTTTCCCTCACATGTTTACACTTTCTGGCACCTCTGAAGCAGACGAATTTGAAAACATTGTGAAAAATGGACGTAATGAACAATATTTCCTCTTTTTTCAGTAATTATGCTTTCATTTTTTTAGACATTTTCCATAGTTTCATCTAAAGGTTTTCAAAGTCGCCTTCTTCTATTGTGGAAATGGTTATACAATATAAACAGAAACATATATTTAAAAAGCTTCATTAAAGGCATATGCTACTAAATAGATACAAAATGATAATCTTTTTTGTACTTTGGACTATGTATTCCTCTCCCAAATGCAAAAACTAATATGACAAAATATATATAGGTCACCGAGTTAGATTTTTGTGTAGAGTACTTTCAAAAAACGACCATTTTGTCAACTTAAGTCAAATTCTCGAGCATGTTATTATAAGTCTAAATAATAACAAATTGGCTTGTATGCATACTTTCAAGACTTTTCTGGAGGTAATTCCTGTTCGATTTGGTGCTCTATGTATGTGCAGCTTGTGAGGCATGAACACTTGTACAGAATACTATACAAATATAAATTTATGAGGCCAAAAGGGCAGGCCGGCCACAATTTTGGGGCGCCTGTTGGAGCGCCGTTTGGAGCAATTGTTTCCCCTTTTAGGGTAATATTTTGTTCTTGACTATTGACAATTCAAACTAAATGAATTATAAACATTTCTTCATATCTTACTGGGGTAAAGAGAGACAAAGGGGATAGGTTTCCATGGGTTTAAAAAAGATATGCGTTATTGTACAATCCTACCCCCATTGTTCAAACATCGGCATTTTCGGCAAAATATAGTGCATTCATATACAATCTATAGGGCCGTAATTTTTTACTGTTTAATTATTTATTAATATTATTACATCAAAATATAATAAAAAATATTTTGTAAACACAAATTCTGCAATATAAATGTAAAAATTACAATAATTACATAAACTTTAACGATAGGTTACGAATTCACTTATAACAGTGTACAAACACCAAATTATAAAGGTTACGAGTTCACCAGGTAACGAATTCACTGGCACCCATAAACGTTGCGCAGCTGTGATGCGCAGTGGCAAAATCCGCATATGCCTTTAATGAGGATAGCATAAAGGAAAAAACGTATTTTTGAGGACGATAAAACTAAAGTAGAAATAATATTTGTAAGGTAAAACGGAAGTGCAAATATAAGCATAACAAGCGTGAGAAATCGAAAAATAAGCGAAATGAGTCGAAAGAGTCCAAGAACGTTTGGGAATTCTTTAAGAAATATAAAAAAAGAAAAACTTGTGAATCGAACTTTTCTGCTGAGGAATCTGTAGAACATTTTACGAATTTATCTGCGAACCAAAATAATAACTTTGAGTCTAATGAGAATGTTTCTAATATCAATATAGAGGAACTAGATAAACCTTTCGATGAAATGAAATTATTAAATCTTTCTCAAGTTTAACAAGAAACAAGAGCTGTGGTATTGATAGTAGTACCCGATTTTTTCATAGATGCTAAGGTTTTATATCACCATTTTAGTTAAAATATTTAATAACATTTTTGAAAGTGGAATGTATCCGGAATCTTGGACCAGAGGTACAATAGTCCCAATTAATAAAAAGAGAGATCATACTAATCCTTGTAATCATAGAGGTATAAATTATATAGCTAAAATATTTTCACTATGCTTAAGGAATCAAACGATTGTAGGAATACTGTTTTCAGACATAATATTTTAAAATTATTGTTTTTAAGAAACTTCGAATATATACATTTATTAGCAAAAATATATTTTACACATTAATCTTATTATTAACTTATAGAACAGAATACGGGAGAAAATTTAAGCTATGGCATTACAATAATCAATAATAGAACAAATTGTTAATAAAATTATGGAAACACCTTCCCCAAAAATAGTCCCCATTAAAATGGTGAAAGAAGATAGCAATAGCAGCTCGCCAAATGGCTTTATGCCGAAAGGCGAGGGTAAACAAAACCATAAGATGATGCTATGCTTAAGGAATACACTAAATAATTGGTGTGAAAATGCAAATATTCTTAACGATACGCAGTTGGTTTTAGAGATAAACGAAGTACGATTTATTGTGTTTTTATTCTGCATATTATTATTCGTAAGGTATTATCGAATAACAGTAAATTGTATTGTGCTTTTATAGATTATGGGAAGTGTTTGATTGATACTATTACTCGTGACGCTTTATGGGTAAAGCTAGTCAAGATTGGTTTAAGTTGTAAATTCTTGAATATTGTTAAATCATCATATGAATGTGTTTCTCCGTGTGTTAAAATTTCTTCTACTCACAAACGGTCTGATTTCTTTGAAATGGCACTTGGATTGAAACAATGGGAATCACCGTACACGATGTAAGCGAGTCACTGGATTTTAATAATTTGACAGGGGCTGATTTAAATCAGCTCTCAGTATATCTCTTGTTATTTTCAGATGATATTGGCGTTTTTACAACAGACAAATAGCTCAAGGTCCCTGGTTCGAGTCCCGTCTCCAGGAAGCAGACATCGAGCGTGATTAATATAAGCTGAAGCTTGTTTCGCAATCGATGTAAAAAAATAAGTTTAAAACTTAATGCTAGTTTGGTACCAGATTGATACTAGGATTTGAGATGTATCGCGATGGTAGCTAAATAGAGTTGGAATATGTACATATTATCTTTCTTCATGTTTGGACAGCTAATATATATCATTGCGCGTTCTATCTGCCATGCAAAGTACTCTCAAAGCACATCGCCAAAATAAAGGAGGTTTACAATCATGTCAGTGAACAGTGCTAATTTCGTACCTAGTCCCGTTTTCACTAACATTGCAAAATTCCATTTTCGTACTAAATCTAAATAGCCTCTTAGTTACCAACAGGCTAAACTGAAAAGCGACCTAAAAACGGGAAGCTCAAAATGTTATCATTCCAAAAGGTAAATAGCTCACGAGACTGGTATTATATTGTACTTAAATCTTAATATTGTTAACGCTTTATTGTGTAGTTGTTGCAATATATGAAAGCGTCTAGATGATAAGACTTACAAAAGTTTAAAGGACACGA
>JAUELF010265426.1:0-11120 GCA_031471495.1 Clinocardium nuttallii | reverse complement strand
AGCAGACCCCATATGAGAGTATAATTTTATCCACATATAAGACATTTCTGCAGCAGACCCCATATGAGAGTATAATTTTATCCACATATAAGACATTTCTGCAGCAGACCCCATATGAGAGTATAATTGCAAAAGAAGACATTGCTTATAATGAGCAAGTTCCCGTGTTATCAGAATTTTTCAACTCTAATCAATAAAACTTCCATATAAACAGATTTTCATTTATATTACCATGGGGATTTATAGTCGTGTAGATCTGTTGCAGATACATCTCTAGTATAGCGAGAAACCTAACACAATGGACTCTGCGTAATGTATCGACCCATATCAGCCTGCGCAGTCCACGCAGGCTAATCCGGGCTGACACGTTCCGTCATAGGTGGAAAAATGTATAGAGTAATGATTCCTGAAACAGAAAATTCACATCAGTTGAAAAGTGTCTGACTGACTTAGGCAGATCCGGGTCGATACTTTACGCACGCGGGACGGCCCATATGCTAGAAAGGGTAAAAATCTAATTAAGCTACATTTGTGTAATTGAGTTGAACCTCTTAAGTCTATCATCTTTACATGCATGTCAAGTCATGCGAAAAGGAGACTTACTGTTTCTCCATATTTGCACTAAGGACAGCATTGGCGTTGCTCTAGTTCACATACAGCAATGCTGTGACAGATGACTTTGAACACACCCATGCACACACATGGAACCTTTTCTATATGTGATGCAATCATTGATTAGAGTTTGAAACATGATTGCAAAAATAGATTGTTTATTTAGAAACAAATATACTGTGGTAACAATGGGTTAAGTCTGCACCTGCATGTGGGAAAGGGTCAATCGAGTAAGACGTGGGGAAAAACTGTTGGGCTAAGCAGACCAAGACTTCGCTCGCACGTATATATTGCTGAGGACTGCCTAGTACATGTCGGCTCAAATTGACCCTTGCGTCAGCCAATCAAATTGTCGCTTGCCAAATCGTTCGGTATAAATCATATAAATTACCGATGTAGTGAAGCGGTGATTGTCGAGTGTTCCGAACTGTATAGCACGAGCGGTGGTTTTAGTGGACAAACAAGCGAGCTATTGGTCAATTTAGTATAGGGTCATTTCGAGACGACTTTTTATGCAGTGTAGTCAGAATACTTATACCATTGTTAAAGTATTAGGTCTTAGGTCGAGCCAGCGACCATCCGCGCCCGATGCAGACGCACTATCAGTACACCACCGAAGTGGTCATTGCTTTTTCAAAACATACTCACATGCACCTAGACCCATTTTCGGTTGATGCAGCTCTTATATAATTATTTCCTGTTTATAAACGTGTCCTGTATGATACTGAAACTTGTAACCGATTTAGTTCAGTTCATTTTTTTTGCCGCATACACCAAATCTGCATCAGACGACTTTGAATTATATACGAACAAATCTGGAAAATCTTAATGAAAGTAATAATATTGAATAGAGTTGAAAACATGGTGTGGCAAAACGCAAAAATTTCTCACCATGAGGAATTTTCTTTTTGTTCGCCACAGCCTTTTTACAAGCCGTCTGCTGCAGTTGAAACATACGTCTGTAGATTATAAAGGGTTAAAGGTTTTTTGAAACCAAGGCTGTCTATAAATAAATCGTTAAATTTCCACTTTTTTTTTTGACAAGTTGTTTCGTTTTGAATACCTATCTTCCTTGTGAATTACCTTAAATTTTAACTTATTTGTTAGTAGTATAAAGAGCATCGAAACAGAAGGTATCTGTTCACTCTATGCTACTGGTTATAGCCGTCAGTATGCTATAGGCACCTATACTAATATCGTATGTAAGTCAAAGCATTGAAAGTACTAGTGGGACAGTTGTGTTGGTATCATATAGGTCACAATGCATTACATTCTGGCTTAAACTGACAGAAATATCAAATACAAGATACGCAAAGGAATGTTATTATATGCTCAGACGACTAGATGGAATTGGCAGAAACACATGGGCGACTAAAATAAAAAAAATATTACATGAAAATGGTTTGGGTTTTTTGTGGATATCTGATGGAGTAGGAGATTCGTCCCAATTTCTGAAGATATTTAGACAATGTTTAAAAGATTGTTCTCTCCAAGTCTTGCAACAAAAAATAGGTGATTCATCAAAAGCAAATTATTATAAAAACTTTAAATCACTACTAAATACGGAAAGATATTTATCAATCGATATGTCGTTTAATAGTCGTCGTATATTATCAAATTTCCGATGCTCAAGCCATTGCTTAAATATTGAAACAGGTAGACATAACTAAATTGATCATAACTTACGTTTTTGTGATTTGTGTCTTAAACAAAATATACATGTGGTTGATGATGTGTTTATAAAGAGCTCAGGACTTTATACTTCCACGCGAAACCCTAACCCTAACCCTAACCCTAGGAAATCACCATGTCCACAAAAAGAACTATTCAATGAAATAATGGCTGATCCCAGAACTACGTGCATACAATCTCATGCAAAGTTTTTGGTATACTCGTTTAAAATAAGGAAGTTAAGTTATATGGAAAATACTATAAGCTAAGCCATACATGTTTTCAATTCTGTACTTCAACCTCTTGTATGTGATGTCACTCATGTACACTTATATTGTAAATGTGATTTCGTATAAGGGGCCAAAGGCCTAGACTACAGAATAAACATAGTACATATTGTATTAAGTAAAGGAGTTCCCAGATGTTTAAAGGATGAAACAACTTCCAAGTGTGTACCATTTTGAAATAAAAAATAAATTAGAAGTTATGCCTCGATCACGTTCGAAAACCATTACCTTTGTTGTGTTTCTATTAAGAGTTAGTCCCCAAGTATGACAGTAATGCTGCAAATCATTAAGCATCGACTTTAAGGTTTCAGTAGAGTGAGCAAATAAAACTGCGTCGTAACTGCGAATAAAGGCAGGAATATTTTTTATTCGTTTATAGTGAATATGCTATTTAAATCGGTGTGTATGCTGTTTACAACATGAGAAACATTAGACTTGAGCTAGGGTCCCCTTGGTTTAATCCAACTTGTATGATCGGAACAAATCAGACGTTTTACCGTAATATCATATGATTTTAAGATCATCATATGTTATTTCATGATCTAGATAATTATCATCCCTTATTTCTTGTTCAGATCCAGATAAAAAAAATTGAAATGTTTATATAAATCATCGACTGTCTGCTTTTCTACTTGACTATTTTGTTATTGTTGTTTAATTATAGACTAAAATTATTTCGAATACTTCTTAGCAATTTCTGCCATTAATATTTTCTGTTGATTTCATTTCTTTTTCTTTTTTTATATGCCCTATTCTGTTGTACTGTGATTTTGCTGCTAAAAGAACAACCTAGAAATTACATGTATTACCGTATAGCAGTATTTCAAATGACTCCTATATAATCTGCTGAAGTACCCTATATTGCATGGTGAAAAGTCATAGTGGTGTAGAAGTTTAAAACTATGTAAAGCCTGGTTGTTTTCTATTGTGGTCATTATTTGGTTTTTCATGAAAGCTTTAACCCTAACCCTAACCCTAACTCCCTCTCATCTAGTCCTCTGACAATATGTAAATGATACACCCGATTATTACTACTATTCAGTTTTTCCTGATATGATTTGAAATAAGAGCGAGGTACACGGGATTTTTAACACCAATGGCTTTAACATTTGAGCACCGCGAGAAAAAACAAACATTATGGACTCTGCGTATCGACCCGGATCACCCTAAGCATGTCGCACAGGCTTACTCGGATACACACTTTTCACCTTTTATGAATGTTCTGTTTCAGGAATCATTACTCTATACCTATATCCCCCTGAGACGGAATGTGTCGGCCCGGATTTAACTACGCGGACTACGCAGACTGATCTGGGTCGATACATTACGCACATGGCACACACACACACATATATATATATATATTCTTCCCCTCCTTGGCGCGCAGGATTGTAGGGATAGCATTTACGACTGATGTATCCGGTGTAAGGATAAACTTCTGGTAAACGTTAACTTTGTATGAACCGCCAAGATGTACTTAAAACTACCACACTATATCATGTAAATCGTAAAGGATGGAGATGTTTGATCTTGTTTGTTTTTTTTAAAAACATTTCGACGACTAAACACATGTAATAAATTATAATAATTATAAAACAGGCACATGAATGTACGAACTTGTTTACAAAGCTATCGTAGGACATGAAACTGGTTTGTCCCTTTTTCGAATACAACGATACATGTGCAGTAACATCATGACTTTACGCAAATAAAGTATAAAGTTGTAAAAATGAAAGCATTTATTGTTGAATAAAGATGAAACATTACGACAGAAATAGAAATCTGTTATTACTAGCAATTTCTCCCTTTGTCACATTGTTTTCCATAATAGTCTGCTACAAATACGCCAACAATGGCGTCTGCATGTGGGGTAAATTTCTTTTAAGATATGACACTTACATGGCCGTCTACTTTGAAAACATTACGGAAAGATATAGAAACCGCTCGTCTGTCGTAATTTCTATTATTACAACGATGTTTTACAAAAGTCAGGCCGATACACAATGTTTCAAAAGTCGCCTGTATCAAATTGTTAACCCTTACCCACATACAACAAGCCTGCAGCAGACGACTTTACAAAATAACGAATGCAAAAATAATTGACATATTTTTAAATAAACAAGAGAAAGTTGATGCAACGTATCAATGCTGCAGTTATGCATAACGTTCCATACATAACACTTACATTATAGTTGTTGAAAAAACAGTTATCAACTGCGGGGCATATTGGAAGCAGACAACTTTTAAAACAACTTTAAACCCCTATCATCAAGTTTGACGGTAAACCCAACCGTTTGGTATTTGCAACCCGTGCATATCCAGTACACATTGCGTCATAAGTACAGTCTGATCTGGATCTACACTGTTTGTTTATAGGTCAAATAAGCATCAGAGAAGTCTCTTTCATACAGTTTACTTTTATATCACAAACGCACTGACTTCACAGAGTTTTCATCGTTTATACTTGCCAAGAAAGCACCGTTGTTGTTGTTGTTTACGTAGACTAAGTTAGAGCACGTCACACGATTTGTGTTAATAAGGACACGTGACACGATTTATGTTAATAAGGACACGTGACACGATTTGTGTTAATAATGACACGTCATGCAATTTATGTTTATAAGGACACGTGGCACGATTTATGTTAATAAGAACACGTGATACGATTTATGTTAATAAGGCCACATGACGCGATTTATGTTAATAAGGACACGTGACGCGATTTATGTTAATAAGGACACGTGACACGATTTATGTTAATAAGGACACGTCATGCGATTTATGTTAATAAGGACACGTGACACGATTTATGTTAATAAGGACACGTGATACGATTTATGTTAATAAGGACACGTCATACGATAACCGACAATCGGGGTTATGCGATCGGAAGGATCCAGTCCAGCATTCGTATGCAGGCAGTTTACCGGGTTCCATTTTCGTCAACAAAGTATTCTGCTTCGTTGCCAGACTGAAGTGTACTTGTTTTGGGATAAGCTACCCGATATCACCTGTGATGGAAGGTAAAGCTGTAGTATCTCAGTTGGATAGATCAAACCATAGGTTGTCCCACACTGCCTGTCTGGTAAACACCGTCCTGAGTATAAACATATTTTCAGTTGTGGTCAATGAATGAAACAGTAATGGTCACTTAAGTTTATACATGAGACAGTAATGGTCAAGTTTATACATGAGACAGTAATGGTCAAGTTTATACATGAGACAGTAATAGTTAAGTTTATACATGAGACATTAATGGTCAAGTTTATACATGAGACAGTAATGGTCAAGTTTATACATGAAACAGTAATGGTCAAGTTTATACATGAGACAGAGACAGTAATGGTCAAGTTTATACATGAGACAGTAATAGTTAAGTTTATACACGAGACATTAGTGGTCAAGTTTATACATGAGACATTAATGGTTAAGTTTATACATGAGACATTAATGGTCAAGTTTATACATGAGACAGTAATGGTCAAGTTTATACATGAGACAGTAATGGTTAAGTTTATACATGAGACAGCAATGGTTAAGTTTATACATGAGACAGTAATGGTTAAGTTTATACATGAGACAGTAATGGTCAAGTTTATACATGAGACAGTAATGTTCAAGTTTATATATGAGACATTGATGGTCAAGTTTATACATGAGTTGATCCTTTATAGGCTCCCAGTCAATATGATTTGAACCCGGATTTAAACTTCATTTCTTTGGAAGCACAGTTCCTTGGACATAACTACTTGAATAGCCATAGCAACGGATTAAATTTTGTCCAGTTTAGTGGTTTTATGGAAAAGTTAAAGACGTATGCATTTGTACTCTATAGAACTTCTATGAACATTTTAGCAAAACATATAATGTTTTCATTACATTTGAAGACAACCTATGTCCATGTAACACAATGTCTCCCTACTTTTTGCCACGGACAAGTTATGTATACCTGAGCATTTACGTCATGATATTACCATGGTGATAATCAAACCAGGTATATAAGCGACGAATGTTTATTGCTGAGTGGCTTTTTGATTGGCTGTTTGATACAACCGGCTTGAGAGAGATAGAGATCGATAGTCTTGTTCGGGCTGGTTGCCCGAACAGGGACGCCTGATGGTAAGCTCATTTGCTAGGTGACTATTTTGCTGGGCGACTGACAGGAGTGAGACACAGATATTTGGTTTTGAAACGTAGACAATATCCTTGTTATAGTTATAACGATGTAGAACACAATGCGGAACTTTTATATGTCTATGTGTGATACCTCTTAGTGGCACATCCATCATCTTCTTAAAGAACGATATTATAACAAAGGTTGTATGTCAATTGCAATTTGGTAAAATATACGGAGAAAAGGAGACTGTTAAATCCGTCAAATAAGATTTTGATGATGTGTGCAATCGTTTATGCTTGAACTGTTTCGCTTTATGCTACCAATTGCTAGAGGACAACAAAAAAACATTTGAATTAAACAAGGCTTGTCGATTCAAGTTTAATCCGTTTATGAAGGGTTTTTAAACCCCCTAAATCATCTCGCTTCAATCCCCTTAAAGATATACCGTTTGAAAGATCCCGCCACGCCCTTTTCAGAGCTGAACAAATTACGGACCCACGACATACCATTCTATAGTTACACCAGGTTAAAGTTAGTAGGACGGTTATGCGTTAAATTTCAGATAAGTCTGTCTGGCACTCAAATCTTAAAAAGAAAATATCTCTCCCTTATTCATTGACCGATTTTAGTTGTGTTTGGACTCGTTAAAAAAGGTTTAGTTATCTCTGTGGATTGATGAGGTCTCACCGGAAGTCTGGTGTGTCTGTAAACCGGAAGTGACGTCATACTACCTGAAAACTGTCATAATACACTGTTCTCACATATTTATAGTTGTTTTCATTTTCAAATCCGTAAATGACTCAAAGGTTGGTTTACGTGTGACGTGGCTGATGTTGTAACAGCTGCTGCCTCGTTTACATTTGTCGACATCAGTGACTTATCTACAATAAACTCAAGCACAACTGGCATGTAATTCAAGATAAATAATGGAAACACACTGAGAATACAGCATTGTCTAATTACCGTTGTTTGTTAATATGTGTATTATATTGTAAAACGATAAGTTGTTATTTACAGAATGCATTATCATTATTGATATACATGTACATGCATATAGATATAGATAGGATTATTATGCTTATATTTTAATAACATAGACATTTATTTGTAAAAACCTGGAATAACTTGAAAGGTACGAATTTTCTTATTGATATCTTTATAATAAAAAATGTGTACTTAAAAATAAAACATATAGCATGATACGGAATTAGTATATCTTGAATGAAATAGCTTATAGCTAAACAATGACTGTGTTACTCTTTGTTACCCTTTTTACTGTGCATACAAGGTTAACACTCCCTAGCTTCAAGTATCTACCAACTGCGTCAACGGCAGATTATATTTTATATACGGTAGTTAAAAATCCGCCAAGGACATATCTTATTTTAAGAGCGGTACTTGAAAATCCGTCAAGGACTGATACATGTTTTAGTTCCATCGTTAAAAAGTCGTTAAATAATACTGATATTGTCGCTGACAAATGAAAAGTCTACAGACAGGACAATTCAATTGGTCATTGGTCAAGCTTCACTGCAGTATTATGCTGTGTATGAGTGAATACCAGGACTACTACACGATCACTACTAGACTCCTAGAAGGACGTCGGTACGACTCCTGGACGTGAGTCCGGGAGGGGCTCCCAGTAATTAAACATCTCGAAGTACTACACCCCCACTCCCACATATCCTTTAACATCCCCCACTCCCACACACACCCGCCCCCTTCCCACATAAAGCAAATCTGCATAAAGTAGTCGACTTTGAGACTTTGAAAGCATCTAGGCAATAGTACGCATTTTTGTTTTTATAAATGACAGTAAAGCTATTGCATAGCATTGTGCCACAAGGAGTAATTGTTCATTTCGAGCCAAATCATCTTTTGCCACAACCGTTCCCAAATAATCCAACGTAGACGTGTCAACAAGCATCGTTATCTTAGAAACGATCATTAAGCCTTCTTGCGAGAAAATCAACATTATGGACTCAGCGTAAAGTATCGACCCTGATCAACCTTAGCATGCCGCGCAGGCTTACCCGGATATACATGTTTCGCCCTCTGTGGATTTCCTATCTCAGTATTCATTATTATATACCTCTATTCTCCTGAGACGTTATGTGTCGGTCCGGATCAGTCTGCGCGGACAGCGCATGCTGATCCGGGTCGATACATTACGCAGATGCCATTATGTTGGTTTCCTCGCGGGACGGCTTATGGTACGAACTACATGTGCAGGCATATTATGCATTTTCGATGCATGCACTTTGTTGTTTATATGCAGCGGTATTTTAAAACAATGAACTTTTCAGGGATATTGTTCGATCGAGATATAGTTTTCACAAAAGTTGTATTAAAAGTGAAACGAGAGGCAACCCATAAAACGTCACATATATATTCTAAAAGAACTGTAAAGAAAATAAGCAGAAACAGTTGTGCAAATAATGTGTTACGTCCGTATGTTTCGAGTCAGGTACTTGTTAGTTACTGAAATAAGGATTATTTTGATTGTGATAATGCTCATGGTATATGCTCTGTTCTCTAATTTAATATTTGAACTCATATTATACCAACATTTATTTAACATTGTTTGTCGTACAATAAGCGTTTTTCAAATATTGTACGCCTACATCTGACGTGACCTCGGAGAAATTTCAAATTTCATTTACAATATCTTTGCTGACGATAATTAGTTTCCTGAAAGCAAACATAACCGTTCTGTATATTGGATACAACAGCCAGCCCACCGCCTCGGGTGCTCGAATGTCGATACCCGGCCGGGTCATACCAAATGCTTTAAAAGTGGTAGAAATGGCTTCTCCTCCTTGGCGCCCATGAGTGTGTGGTAGTGCCCAGGAGTGTGGTGTAGCGCCCAGTAATGCGGGGTAGTGCCCAGGAGTGTGGGGTAGCGCCCAGGAGTGTGGGGGTAGCGCCCAGGAGTGTGGGGTAGTATTGCGACAGATGGACTCCGCCTCCTTGGCGCCCAGGAGTGTGGGGTAGTATTGTGACAGATTGACTCAGGAGTGTGGGTAGTATTGTGACAGATTGACCCAGGAGTGTGGGATAGTCTTGCGACAGATTGACTCGCCGTCAAGGAGTGTGGGGTAGTATTGCGACAGATTGACTCGCCGCCCAGGAGTGTGGGGTAGTATTGTGACAGATTGACTCGCCGCCCAGGAGTGTTGGTATTATTGTAGAGACAGATCGACTCGCTGTTGTCAGGATAACCCTTTCCCTCATAAAGACGCTTTTTGACGCCGCTGTTACCCGAAAACTGTTGAAAACATCCTAAAACACGGAGCAATCCACCCAGCAAAAGCACAGTGAAATAGCCTACCCGTAACAAAACATCATAACACACGGAGCAATCCACCCAGCAAAAGCACAGTGAAATAGCCTACCCGTAACAACACCGTTCAGGTTGTATTTTGTTTTTACTGCGAAGATAATGGGAAAAAGCCTATTCCCAATTTAGAATGGTAAAGGGCGCGTTTGAGCCTAAACATAGTGATTTTTTACTAAATAAATGAACAGTGACAGTGCAATTTTCTGCATATAAAGTGTGTATGCACATTGAATCTTTACTCGACTGTATAAATATGTAAATTACAATTCCTTTCATTATGCATTAATTCTGCGCATATTTTTAAAACAAAGTTAACCCTTTTCATTATATTGAGGATTTTTTGGAGACGTGTCTGCAGGCGACGACTTATTAAATTATTGTGACGAAAGGAGAAATTTCTCATTATGCACAATGTTTTAAACTCTATTCAATCGTTATGATTATATTAACAGAGGTGATTTCGACAGTGTTGCCTCCGGGTATTTTTAAAGTTGTCTGCTAAAAATAGGATACATGTGATAATGAGGAGTGGGGTTAAAATGTATTTAGCGACACAACGTTATCAGATTTCGTCACGATGACATTTTAAAGTTTCGTCAACCCATTCCCATTTACAGCACATCTGCAGCAGACGACTTTGAAAACCTATTTATAAAAACGTGAAATATCTCCATAGTCGAGAGTTAAATTATTAAAAAGAGTTGAAAACATTGTGGCTAAAGGAGAAATTGCTCGTTTTGAGCAATTTCTCCACTTGTCACAATGTTTTCAAAAGTTATCTGCTGCAGATGTGTCAAAATGCGTCTATAAATGAAAAAGGGAAACGTTAAAATATATAAGGTTTAAAGTTTCGTAAATGTATAAAAAGACTTAAAAAGCTTTTACACAAAGAGTCTGGTTTAACCCTTTGCTATTCAACTATATTATAGTATTCATTAATCATTATTCCTGCATAAAGTCCAGAGAACTTTTCGTTATATTTACCTCACTGTTTTCACATTTGACTGGTGTAGTTCCTTATATTTACCTCACTGTTTTCACATTTGACTGTTGTAGTTTCTTATATTTACCTCGCTGTTTTCACATTTGACTG
>JAUELF010265415.1:0-11121 GCA_031471495.1 Clinocardium nuttallii | reverse complement strand
TCTTAATTAACCATTTTCCCACAAACAGACGAGAAGGTAACAGTCTTAATTAACCATTTTCCCACAAACAGACGAGAAGGTAACAGTCTTAATTAACCATTTTCCCACAAACAGACGAGACGGTAACAGTCTTAATTAACCATTTTCCCACAAACAGACAAGAAGGTAACAGTCTTAATTAACCATTTTCCCACAAACAGACGCTTTCTAACGCCTCTGAAGCAGAAGACTTCTGAAAACATTGTGGCAAAAGAAGAAATTGCTCATCATGAGCAATTTCTCCTTTTGCCACAATGTTTTTTTCTCTTTTAGTCATTGATTATCCATTAAATTATAGAGATTTTCCATCTTTAGACCAAATATGTTCAAAGTCGTCTGCTGCAGATTTCTTGTGTGTGTAAAAGGGTTTTAACTTGATTCACCAAGTTGAGTTTGAGTTTGCCTGAATTCGTCAATTTATTTGACATTTATAACCTAGTAACAATAACAGGAAAACAGGGTGTAGAAACAGACACGCATGTTCATCCGCACAGTATGTTTTGAATTTACAAATTCGGCAGAACCTTCCAGATAACTATATATAATACAAAGTGGCGTTCAATGAAAACAAACCGTTGTGTATGTGCATATGTGTATATGTGTATATGTGTATATGTGCATGTGTGCATATGTGTATGTGTGTACATGTTAGTATGTGTGTATGTGTATATGTGTATGTGTGTATATGTGTATGTGTATATGTGTATATGTATGTATGTATATATGCGTTTATGTGTATATGTGTTTGTATATATGTGTTTGTGTATATGTATGTATGTATATGTGTATATGTATGTATGTATATATGCATATGTGTATATGTGTATATGTATGTATGTATATGTGTATATGTGTAGGTGTATATGTGTTTGTGTATATGTATATATATGTATATGTGTATATGTATATGTGTATATGTGTATATGTGTATATGTGTAAACGTGTATATGTGTATATGTATATATGTATATGTGTATATGCGTTATCTGATCTCTAAATGTACAATGAATGTCAGAGGTGTGTTTAAACGTTCTGGGATTTTTTTCTTGCAGCTCATTGGTTTAGATTATGTTATGGCTTAGAGGTAACTCTTAACACTGATGAAGGGAGTACTACATGTAAAGGCCTGCAGAAAAAGTGTGACAATTGAGGGTCGAAACTTGTTGATGTTCACGGAAACAAAGAAGAAATTTAATTTTGGTGTAATATGACCTTACCGATAGAGAAGTCCAAATGACTGTAACGCTAGGGGGTGTTTTTTTAAAACCGCCCCTCTTTAACAATATTTACATTAGGTTGACATCATTAGTTCACGACAGTTATTAATACCGTAAGAACTATCCACATATGGAAGCAAATATCTATAAATTGTATAATGCCCATGTCAAATGTTGATCTATTTACAGCTTCATAAATATTTATTCTATAAAGTTCGTCATGAATGGCAGATAACCTTATCCCAATAATCGAAACAAACAACAACAAATGGCCGTGCCAGGGTTCAAACGTGAGATCACTGGATAAAAGCCCACATATTTACATACTGAGCTATTTGCCGCGGGACACTGAGATCCCTGGATAAAATCCCACATATTTACATACTGAGCTATTTGCCGCGGGACACCGAGATCCCTGGATAAAAGCCCACCTATTTACATACTTAGCTATTTGCCGCGGGACACTGAGATCTCTGATAAAAGTCCACACTGTAACATACTGAGCTATTTGCCGCGGGACACTGAGATCCCTTGATAAAATCCCACACTGTAACATACTGAGCTATTTGCCGCGGGACACTGAGATCCCTTGATAAAAGTCCACACTGTAACATACTGAGCTATTGGCCGCGGGACACTGAGATCCCTGGATAAAAGCCCACACTGTAACATACTGAGCTATTTGCCGCGGGACACTGAGATCCCTGGATAAAAGTCCACATATTTTCATACTGAGCTAAATGCCACGGGACACTGAGATCTCTGATAAAAGCCCACATTGTTTTTACATACTTAGCTATTTGCCGCGGGACACTGAGATACCTGGATAAAAGCCCACACTGTTACATACTAAGCTATTTGTCGCGGGACACATAAGTGTTATGAATTGTGGTTGTAACGTAAATAGCTTAACTCACAAATCCGTCGATATTAAGACAAAGATAGGATGTTTACTATTCTATTTAAAACAAAGCACGCGTTTTGAATTAATCCAGAATCAATTTAGCCTCCCCCAGTCTTTTAAGGTTGCATTTCTATCTACGTAACGGGATCACAAATAGGGACATGTTAGTAATATTATTTGGATTAATCTGGGTCGATATGAGCCGTCATACGGGAAAACCAACATTATGGTCTCTGTGTAAAGTATCGATCTATCGCAGGCTAATCCGTGCCGACACATTCCGTCTTAGGGGGATACAGGTATATAGCAATGATTCCTGAAAAATAAAATCTACAGGAGACGAAAAGTATCTGCCGGGTTAGCCTGCTCGGCAGAATCCACACTGTTGGTTTTCTCTCGGGACGGCTTATATCATATACACGTGGACATTGATGACGCATGTGATGCTTTGGGGTGCAAAAGGTTCACAAAGACGTCAGTGTACGCAATAGTACGACAACACATCGGACGTGGGTTCATAACGTTTGGATTAGCGTAGGTTGGTTATCTAAATAAGCCGCTGCGACCTTTTATTGGAAGCGTGATATGGATTTGTATCAGTTATATTTATGTTGCGAATCTATATTGATGTCCTTATACACTATTAATTTCCATGACAAGTCTATTAACGCATTTTTCTAAAAAAAATATTATTATTTGTTTAGGTATTAATAGCCTTTTTAACAATTTCAGGTCATACAACGAAGGTCAGTCAGTTCATCTTACAACTATGTATCAAAATTGACTTCGTCGATTTTCCATTGAAATATGATCCCTGTCAGATTACGTAACCCTAGAAACGTCAAGTTATTGCTGTTTCCGCAATTTTTTCCGGTAAGTTAATAAATATTCTTTTTATATTTTAATGTAAATTCTCACGAGACTTCAATAATTTGTCATCATGCGCATTACTTACTACCAACGAAAGTTAAAGTAGGACGTCATTATGACTATTCAAAAGAGAACCAGCGCTGAAATGCGAGCCACTGTTGAGAGACAGAAACAACAAGAGAACCAGCGCTGAAATGCGAGCCACTGTTGAGAGACAGAAACAACAAGCAAATAAACCTAGGTGACAAAGATGACTCATGGGAACACATATACAACCTGATCGGGACCGACGATGACAACTTGGTTGCCAAGTGCCTGAATGACAGGTATGTGGTTCCCATGCCATTTTGGTCATCTGGATTAACATTTCGTTTTCAAAAGTCGTTTGCTACATATGTACCAAAATGCGTCTACATAAGGGTTAGTGTTAATGAATCAACAAAGAGCCGAATTGTTTAAAGTAGACTATTCCATGTTCAAAACCGGGCGTCTCCATTTCTCACATAATAAAAGTCTGGACTATTTTGATAACTAAAAGGCAAACAATGCTGATAGCAGGTGAGAGGTCGTCACGAGGTGACTCACATGAATCAGTATTGTTTGCAAAATCCTCACTATTACCTTTGACGCTGAAAGAAATACGAACACGTGGTACTTACATCCAAACATAAATAAAATAGGTCTTTTAGTTGTATCATTTATAACACCTCGACAGTTCTCTAAATATTCGTCATTTTGTTGTCGAATCGCGTCGGCCTTTAATCCGAATCCACATTCTGCTATTGTATCAAACGTTAATCTCTGTAAATAACTGAAATGAAACGACGAATGATGTTTTAGCCTTACCGACATACACCAATCTAACGACGAATGATGTTTTAGCCTTACCGACATACACCAATCTTCAACAGTCGACTTAAACAAACGTCCGTGGGATGATATGGTTTAATGGTTTTAAAATAGATGTTTGCTGGGCTGTACTATAGGATTATTGTAAATCTATGAACACACATATTGATTGATTGATTGGTGTTTTACGCACCTTTCAACAATTGTTCAGTTATATCACGGCGTTTCCTAGATAAGTTATCAGTTCTACCGGCCAATTTATCCTGAAACCAGCCAGTCAGTCGTAATGCTAACCCCGCAACTCTGAGCGCCTAGGAGGACAGCCCCTTCTACCATGTTTAAAGTCTTTGGTATCATCCTGCCGTGGATCGAACCCGCCCCCGAGATGGACACTCTACCACTACACCACCGAGGTTGTCATGTAGCAACAGAGGCGTCAATAAGACATCTGCTAACTCTATATAGTGTGTGACCAACCAGCTGTATACAATAAATATGTGTGTGACCAACCAGCTGTATACAATAAGACATCTGCTAACACTATATAGTGTGTGACCAACCAGCTGTATACAACACTATATAGTGTGTGACCAACCAGCTGTATACAACACTATATAGTGTGTGACCAACCAGCTGTATACAATAAATATGTGTGACCAACCAACTGTATACAACACTATATAGTGTGTGACCAACCAGCTGTATAAATAAATATGTGTGTGACCAACCAGCTGTATACAACAAATATGTGTGACCAACAAGCTGTATACAACATATATGTGTGACCAACCAGCTGTATACAATAAATATGCAGCAGACGAGTTTGAAAACATATCGGCAAAACTATGGAAAATATCTATAATTGAAACTATAATCAAAGATTGTGACCAAAGGGGAGGGGAATTAGCTCATCATGAGCAATTTCTCATTTTGTTTTAAACATATTAAGCTGCGTGAAAATGCGTATGCAAGTTTGAAAGGGTTTTATATGTTTGGGAAACATGAATAAGAGTAAGAGTGTCGGCTTCTTGATACAAAGGTTCCGGGTTCGATTCCCGTGAAAGCTGCTGGCGCGAGTCCAGTAAATTATGCTGGAATCGGACAACACTAGTGATTATATGAGTTGTAATAAATTTCCTGTGTAAAATAAATTGTTGAAGCCTTTCAGACTGGCAGGCGCACTTTGAAAACATTGTGACAAGGAGAAAGCGTTCATGACGAACAATTTTTCTTTTTGTCAAAATGTTTTTATCTCTCTATTCAAATTTTATATAGTCATGTCTCAATGTTTTCAAAGTTGTCTGTTGGAGGATTGATTTATGTAGGAAAGAGCTTAAGGCATACTTTGTTAATAACTTCACAGTTTATATTCAAATATGAGCCGTCTCGCCGGAAAACCAACATTATGGACTCTAGCGAAAGTGTCGACCCTGATCAGCCTAAGCATGCCGCGCAGGCTTACCCGGATAAACACTTTTCGCCTCCAGTGGATTGTCTTTTTCAGGAATCATTACTCTATACCTCTATTTACTTGAGACGGAATGTGTCCGCCCGGATCAGTCTGCGCGGATTGCAGATGCAGATGGCATAATGTTGGTTTTCTCGCGGGACGGCTCATATACATTCTATGTGAGAACACAATTTAACATTAAGGACTTACTCGTAAATATTAAAATCGACTCCCGTCCGACATTTTTCTGACATAACATTTAAAAATTTGTCAATCTGTTTATTTATCATTGGTGACATCTACAATAAAGAAGAGAAATACGTTACGTTTCTCAAAGGCATGGTATAAAAACAATAGCAAGATTTCTTTTCTAACGGTTTCATTCGAATAAGACATATGTTGAACAAATTTGATTAAACAGTCACAAGAAAACAAAATCTATCTTCAATACAAATATCACAATAGATACAACACCTTTCTACTCTTGAAATACCATTAGGCCTGCACGTTTCAACCACAAGACTATGGGATGAACTTTTAAACATAGTATACCTTGGCAGATTTGACCTGGTCCTGACCATCATGCAAAGTTATATATTACTACAAGTAAGTAAGTAAGTACTTGTTTTATTAAACGATCTGAGTAAATTAAGTATCAAGCCAGGAAGCTACTCACCAGTCGCATCTTACACGTGCTAAATGCAGGATTAGCAATACTTCGCAATCGCCGCCATCTTTCTCCTCGTGCGAAAAACATGTGTACATCTTCGTCGCTGTCAGGATCAACCTGGACAGGCCACACCTTAACAGAATGAATTTTAAGAATTAAGAATAATTTCCGCAATGCACACGCACACATTCAGACAGATCGTTCAGGACTATCACTCACACGAGCGTCTTTTATTGAATACATTCTGGGTCTCGAACGGCAGACACCCACACTGATGAACACACCGTTTTGATTGGTCAGTGTGGCTTTATTAAAAGCTTCGATAAAAAAAATACAAACAAACCCTGCTTATATGAGCAGTCAAGACTCCATCCAATATAAGTGTGCCCTAGTTTCGACACAACCAATATAATTGTGCCCTAGTTTCGACCAAACCAATATAATTGTGCCCTAGTTTCGACCCAACCAATATAAGTGTGCCCTTATCTTCAACCAAACCAATATAATTGTGCCCTAATTTCGACCAAACCAATATAATTGTGCCCTAGTTTCGACCAAACCAATATAATCGTGCCTTAGTTTCGACCAAAACCAATATTATTGTGCCTTAGTTCCGACCAAACCAATATTTTTGTGCCTTAGTTTCGACCAAACCAATATAATTGTGTCCTAGTTTCGACCAAACTAATATAATTATGCCTTAGTTTCGACCAGCTTCTTCATGTTTGCAATTGAAAACGCCAAGCATCAATCGACGTCACAAGACAATCGACAGTTTGAGAGAAAGGGGGAAATGCGACGAAAGAACGTTCTTGTATAGAAGGCTTTTTCATTGCCTCTCTCCAAATAATGGTAATAAGGTCGTCCCGCGAGAAAACCAACACGATGGCCTCTGCGTAATGTATCGACCCAGATCAGCCTGTGCAGGCTAACCTGGCTGCCAACTTCCGTCACAGGGGTATAGGGATATAGATGAATGATTCCTGAAACAGAAAATCCACAGGAGACGAAAAGTTTCATATAGCATGCTTAGGCTGATCCGGTCCACAATGTTGGTTTTCGCGCGGCTCATATGATTCGATATCAAACGATGGCGAGTAAGAACTTCTTTAATGCTAAATCAGTGAAAATAAATATCGATCTCACAGCGATCTCACAGCGATCTCACAGCGATAATATTACCTTTCTTGCGTGGAAAGCCTTGAATTGTTTAACAAAAACTTCGCTGAGTAACTCTTTATCGGACGTAACTATCACAGGACTCGGTCCTTCAAAATACCCGTATGTCTTCCCATAACTCTTACACCACTTCCGGTATTGCTCGAACATTGGCTGGAAATAAAATAAAATTAAATATATACCTTGACCAAACTGTGTAAATATATCACCGCAAAAAAGCTAACTGCTTGCTGCGAACCAAAATTGACCTCCACATCAATAACATTTAACCCAATTCTTAGAGCTTTCCGACGCCTTTGCAGCAGTCGAAGTTTAAAAACATTGTACCAAAATGAAGACATTGCTCATAAAGAGCAATTCCTCCTCTTGCTATAATGATTTCAAAAGTCTTCTGCCGGAGAGGCGTCCGAAAGCGTCTATATGTGGGAAAGAGATAAACTGTTCATCAACACCGCCTGATCACGTCCGTATTACTAATGTAACAATCCTAAAATATCGGACATGACCAGGGATAAAAAAGTCCAAGGGCAAACGTTCGACCACGTCGCTATACAAGCTAGCTCCAAAGCAAGGCGTTATAAGTGTTCCCTTATACATATACCTCGGCAACACTAAGGTTGCTGGAAATGACTGTCACCTTGTGTAAATTCGTATAATACTTATAACATGGACCGGGTGATAAATGAGCCGTCTCTCGAGAAAACCAACAATGTCGTCTCTGTAAAGTATCGACCCTGATCAGCCTAAGCACACCGGGCAGACACGTTTCGCTTACTGTGGATGTTATGCTTCAGGAATCATTACTCTTAACATGTACATCTATTCCCATCGACGGAATGTGTCGACCCGGATTAGGCTGTTCCGGGTCGACACATTACGCAGAGTCCATAATATTGGCTTTCTCGTGGAACGGCTCAATTGTTAATTAATTTAACATGAAATGAAGTATCTGGACAGTGGTCAATTTAACACCATATGAAATGAAGTATCTGGACAGTGGTCAATTTAACACCATATGAAATGAAGTATCTGGACAGTTGTCAATTTAACACCATATGAAATGAAGTATCTGGACAGTGGTCAATTTGGTGCGTTTTTTTTAATACGACTTATTGCGTAAACTTGCTTACATTTACACATGTAAATAGCATGAGCTCTATTTTACAATATACATTGTTTACATAATGTATGTGGGAAAGAGGTTTAACAATGTTAATTAGTTGTATTTGCTTTTCCGTTAACGATAATAAATTAGCAATTAATTGCACGTTCCATATTTCACCAATGACGCCATCAGACATGCATATTTCGGGGGATTTTTTATCTTCTTTTTTAGTATTAAAGATAAACACAAGAAAAGCTAAACTAATTTTTATTTGAACATCTTTCTTTTACAAAAAAAAAGAAAAGTTTGCACTTAGTACAGGTGAACACATACTTGCTGCGATCCTTGAGCCCTTTCCCATATACATAAGCTTTCTTACGCCTCTTCAGCAGGTGACGTTTAAAATAATTGTGGCTAAAAGGAGGAACTGCTCAGCATGAACCATACACCTTTTTTACCCACAATGTTTTTTTTCAACTTTCTTCAATTATTGTTCTTTTATTGACATGGAGTTTCCGCTTTTTACTAAATGTTTTCAGTCATCTGCTGCAGATTTGTTGCATGTGGCAGAGGTCTAGACAGGGAGGGGTTCACAGCTCTTTCCCCCTTATTAATATCTTTCTTATTATCCAACCAAAGCCCTATATAGTGGGTACTCAAAAGCATCGTCTAATTGAGACGATTATTTTGAGTACCCACACCATAGGGTTAGCGTATAAATTAAGTATTTCAGATCAAGCAAACTGGTTAAATATTAATCTCTCAAATATAAGCACAACACTAACGATCTCTTTATATATGAATACCTGGAGAATATATAAAATATCAAGTCATCTCTGATCGTTACCAAATTTCAGAATGAGCAAGTTCTCCTTTCGCATCAATGCGTTCATCTCTTTTCAATAATAATTATTATTCTTTCATTTCTAGAGATGTTCCATGCTGCAGATTAATAGTGTGCTGGAAAGGATTAAACAATCAAACCAGAGTCCAAATACACATTACTTAGCGTTAAGTAATACTTAAATACTTCAAAGCATGTTTAATCAGTTTAGTTTTCCTAATATCTTCCCCTTCTAATTGTGACTACAAGTGCGAAAGTGTGACACAATAAAATTTTCTTTCTGGGGGCCAAAGCAAGGCACTTAAACATACATCCATTTCAATATGCTATGTGAACTACCCGATATAAGTGAAACGCAGACCTATATATATATATATGAGCCGTCTCGCAAGAAAACCAACATTGTGGACTCTGCGAAAAGTATCGTCCCGTATCAGTCTAATCATGCCGGGCAGGCCAACCCGGACAGACACTTTTCGCCTTCCGGGGATTTTCTGTTTCAGGAATCATTTCTCTATACATATATTCCCCTGAGACGGAATGTGTCGGCCCGGATCAGTCTGCGCGGACAGCGCAGACTTATCTGGTCGACACATTACGCAGATGCCATAATGTTGGTTTCCCCCGGGACGGCTCAATGATGTTTCCCTTTATAAATTATTCTTTTCTTGTGTCTTAATAGTATATTTGTAATAAATCACCATGTTTACATAAATTATTCTTTTCTTGTGTCTTAATAGTATATTTGTAATAAATCACCATGTTTTTATAAATTATTCTTTTCTTGTGTCTTAATAGTATATTTGTAATAAATCACCATGTTTTTATAAATTTACAAATTGGTCAACGTGACTAATCGTTTATCAGTTTAAAGTAAATACTGATTCACCGGTGAACTTCCGAAACGGGTTTTTGATACAAGACCTATTAGATCATCGGAAGTCGGTGTTTTATACCCGACCTGTTAGATCACCGGAAGTCGTTTACATCTCAGACTAGATATCATATGTCAACGGGTCACGTGGGGTGTGGAAACCAAATGAGACCCCGTCACGTGAAAATCGACCTTCATGAACGACCTTGCAAACGACGAAGATCATGATTAGCATGCGCCTCTGCTCAGTCTGATCAGGATCTTCTCTGTCCGCCGTCTGGGTGTTAACACATCTTGAAAACATACTGGATGTATTTGATCAATTTTACCCTTTCTCTCATACAATACTTCTGCAACAGACGACATTGAACAAATTTTCTCATGAAATAGAAAATCTCTTTTATTGAATGGAAACCTATGACTAAACGTGGAACATATTGTGGGAAAAGGAGAAATCGATCGAAAACTTTCACCTGAGCCCGACCCTCGTAATTTTGCATATGGTATAAAATTATGACGTAAATGTATTTTCATCAAATTTGTACATTGTTTATATTTTAAAAGATGGCATGTGTTAATTAATTTTACGCTGCTTTCAACACTTTTTTAGTTATATCACGGAGTTTGTTGAATAAGTTACCAGCACTCAGTGTCAGTCTGAATGCTAACCCCACTAGTCTGAGTGCCAAGAAGGGAAATCCATTACTATGACTTTTAAAGACTTTGGTTTGATGCGGACGAAGATCGAACACGCGACCTCCCGCACCCATAATCAGGATTAACTGACACACACTAAAACTATTTGATGCAAATACATCATAATAGTATTCCTCTAAGTACACAGATCAGGGTTAGGTCAATGTTGTGTAGTTATACAACTTACCGTTCCCCAAAAGGATAAAAGGTTTCCGAATAAAAAGTTCGGTGTTGGACCTGGTATGCCCATACGTTGAAAAACTGTCATTTGATTTTGCCGCTGACTGAAAAATATAAAATGTATATTCTTGAGTGATTGTTGTTGAAAAATAAGTCAAGACAATTTGTTTGTATTGACATAAGCTAATACAGCTTCTAGTCATTGCACACAATTTAACATATATTTACATACAATGTACATACG
>JAUELF010265404.1:0-11121 GCA_031471495.1 Clinocardium nuttallii | reverse complement strand
TGTTATGTAAATATGTGTGTACGATGATGATCTGTTTTAGATCAAATCAATAAAGTTCTGTTCTGTTCTGTTCTGTTCTGTTTAACTGTGACCATACTCCGGTGACCAAATTTCCTGTGACCAAGTTACCTACATCCGGGTTAAACATTACAATCATTGGAAAGGATATTGCACCTAGACTTCCCATTTAAAACGCTGATTATGTTACTTGACTATATTTCTGCCATTGTATTCCGTGAAGGGAGAGTAGCACTCGCTAGTATATGCGGCAAAATTACAGTTGTCCCGCGTCAACAGTGGGTGACTATGCAAGTAACATAATCAACGTTTTAAATGGGAGGTCCAGGTGCAATATCCTTTCCAATGATTGTAATGGTTAACACTATCCCACCTGCAGACGCATTTTCATGGAACTGCAGCAGAAGACTTTTGAAAACAATATGTTAAGTCATAAGCAAGCTCAAAGTTTGCCAAAATGTATTCAACTCTATTAAGAATTGATACTTTCATGTATAGAGATATTTCATAATTTAGTTTAGATTTTATCAAAGATCTCTGTTGCAATATATTGTATAGTGGTGAGTATTCCCGCCTGTCACGTGGGAGACCAGTGTTTAATTCCCCGTCTGGGAGCCATTGTCGACCGGGGTTTAGTAAGAACTATTTATCAATTTTCTGTAACTCTTTAATTACAAATGCAGGACATGCACATTTGATATGCAAATGGTCAAACGGACCTGTAAAATATGATAAAACAATACTAAGTACAAAACAGAATACGAATACAGAACATAATAATGTACCTATGATAAAAACAAGTATAGCAATGTGAACTTAGGTAAATAAGAATTGTTTTCCAGTTTTATATTTCTGTAAGGAAATATAAAGTTAAGTATGTATATAATAATAATAATAATAATGTATGTAATAGGCGATATGTACTGGCTACAAGGCAAGCCGAAAATGATCAAACTAGAAAAAGGAAAGGATCGTATTAATAAAAGAAGCTCACGCATTTTCTCACTGAATCTTACTCACGACAAAACTGGACAATCACGTGCATTTACATTGTCGAGCAATCAGTAAAGTGATATCGCGATAACTCGAAGTCGAACGAGACCGGGATAACTCGGAAGTCGAACGGGACCGGTATAACTCGGAAGTCGAACGGGACCGGTATATTACATTGAGTTATCGGCATGATTGAGCTATCCTTTGATCTATGCTATTTTCAGCTTCGTTATTCAATTGTGCTTAAATGTTTTATGCTTATAACAAGCTAGTCAGAGGTTATATCTTATTAAGCAAACAGCACAGCAGCAGTTCTGATACATTTAGATCGTCTTGTGCTTACTTCCGACCAAGGCAGATTCCTATGTATTAATGAAATTACTCGACCACTGCTGAATCCTATTTATTTTTGAATTAACACGACCACGGCATAATCATGTGTATTTATGACTTAATTCGACTACGGCTTAATCATGTGTATTTATGACTTAATTCGACTACGGCTTAATCATGTGTATTTATGAATTAATTCGACCACGGCTGAATCATGTGTGTTTATGAATTAATTCGACCACGGCTGAATCATGTGTATTTATGACTTAATTCGACCACGGCTGAATCACGTGTATTTATGACTTAATTCGACTACGGCTTAATCATGTGTATTTATGAATGTATTCGACCACGGCTGAATCATGTGTATTTATGAATTAATTCGACCACGGCTGAATCATGTGTATTTATGACTTAATTCGACCACGGCTGAATCATGTGTATTTATGAATGTATTCGACCACGGCTGAATCATGTGTATTTATGAATGTATTCGACCACGGCTTAATCACGTGTATTTATGAATGTATTCGACCATGGCTGAATCATGTGTATTTATGCATTAAATCGGACAACGTCTGATTCCTATGTATGAATTAATTTACCTGACCAATGCTAAATCCTTTGTATTATGAATTAACACGACCATTGTTGAATCTTATGTTTATGAATTAACTTGATCACGGCTGAATCCTATGTATGTATGAATTAACACGACCACGGCTGAATCCTATTTATGTATGAATTAACTCGACCACGGCTGATTCCTATTTATGTATGAATTAACTCGACCACGGCTGATTCCTATTTATGTATGAATTAACTCGACCTCGGCTGATTCCTATATATGTATGAATTAACTCGATCACGGCTGATTCCTATGTATGTATGAATTAACTCGACCACGGCTGATTCCTATTTATGTATGAATTAACTCGACCACGGCTGATTCCTATATATGTATAAATTAACTCGACCACGGCTGATTCCTATATATGTATGAATTGACTTGAACACGGCTGATTCCTAAGTATTTATGATAAATCAACCACAGCTGAATCCTAAGTATTTATGATAACTCGACCACATCCGAGCCCTATATATTAATGTATTTTCTCGAACATGGCTAAATCTTATGATCCTATGTATTTATGCAGTAGTGAAGTTGACGAGATTCTTCATCGTTCCGCGTAATAATTGAACGTCCATCTTCACCGTGTTATTTTAGCAGTAACATGTCTACAACTGAGGTCGAGGTAGATCGTCTGTATTGATTATAGCATGGCGTCTGTTTCTGTTTTTAAATCTATCGACAGACGATGCCACACGTCCTGGGTCGCTATCCGGGCCTTGAATGTCCGTTGAAAATGATAGAGTTCGTCGGACATCGCCTCTGTGACCTGGATTAAATGGCTGTGTGAAACTTTTATTCGAAGATGTATCGTCTATAATACTTATCTGTAAAATCTTTTGACTCTGAAATATAAAAAAAAGTATACATTACCGTTACATACAGTTTAAGCATCTACCTGCTATGATGTTGATTGATTGATTGATTTATTAATTGGGGTTTAACACCGTTTTTAACAAGTTCAGTCATATCACGGCGTCCAGTTCACCTACTCATGTTGCTGTCAACCAACACATGCACAAGAACTGTCCGTAAGCTCGACCATTCCCACTTAGGAAGTAAAATAAGGAGTCATAATTTGCATTATATGCAGGATAGAGTTATATAACCTGATTATTTACTTGGTTGGGAAGCATTTAAAAAAAATTCAATACAACATATCTAGTAGTAACTGAGCAATGGTGTAATATATCTACTTGAATGCAAGACCGTACCAATGGGTGAGTACCATAGCCCTAGTCTCCGAAAAGTCGATCAAAGAAGGTAACACATGGATAATTGGTTTTATAATTTTATAAGATAATTGAACATTGTGGGTAACGGAGGAACTGCTCTTTTTCAACACTATGTATCCAGCAGATGTGTATTATATAAGGAAACATAGCTCGATTCGTCTGTATCAGATGAATGATTTAATGTTACACTGTGACAGGCAGTGGTACAAAGGTCCCGGTTCGAATTCCGAGATGAGCGGTTTAGATGGGATTGTCCACGCACACTCGAGTACCGGTTGACTCTTAATGAAGCAGACTCCGAGAGCGATTAATATATACTGAAAACATGTGTCTCAATCGATGTAAAATAAATCAGTTTATTAGAGTAAACATTTTCTTACTAGATAAAACCTTAACAATTGGAATATCATTCTAAATCGCAATATTTGTTAGAAAAAATGCGGATGTACACTGTTACTAAATTCTAATTAACGCGACACAACTGTTTTGCCCTTATTTTAACGTGACAAGCGCAGGGAGCAACACCGTACGCAATGACAGATGCTAACCTCTGAAACCAGCCTTGGGCCGAGCTACTGCTCGTAAGTTTGCTGAATTGGAGTTAAAAGCCATTTTCAACGGTATTTAAGTATATACTGGTGAGATGTTCACCTAACATGTGTTTCCGTTTGTCAATTCTCGAAAAGATTGAATGACCGAATCAAGGTTCGAACTCACTACCTCTAGATTGACCACCTTCGTATTTACAGACCCGTGGTTAGACTGCACTACCCCTTGATTGACAACCTTCGTATTTACCGACCCGTGTTTAGACTTCTCTACCCCTTGATTGACTACCTTCGTATTTACAGACCCGTGGTTTGACTTCACTACCCCTTGATTGACTACCTTCGTATTTACAGACCCGTAGTTAGACTTCACTACCCCTTGATTGACTACCTTCGTATTTACAGACCCGTGGTTAGACTTCACTACCCCTTGATTGATCACCTTCGTATTTACAGACCCGTGGTTAGACTTCACTACCCCTTGATTTGACCACCTTCGTATTTACAGACCCGTGGTTAGACTTCACTACCCCTTGATTTGACCACTTTCGTATTTACCGACCCGGACTTCACTACCCCTTGATTGACCACCTTCGTATTTACCGCCTCAGCAATCTCGGAATGGCTAATGTGTGTAAGTATATGTAGCTTAGACTGTGATCTAGCCCAAAGGGTATTGCCCTGCTTTTTCGACGTATCAGGTCAGGGTTTGAATCACCTTTCAGCATATATATCGGCTTTCGGGAAAGGATCGCTCGTAGTAATTCGTGCATATTGAGTGAATGAATAGTTACGAGCGGTAACAACTATTGCCTCCGTAAACCGAAAACTCGTATAAGATATGTATGTCAAACCCCCCATTGTCAAATTAAATAATTAGGATAATCATATTTGTAATATGCAAGTTGTGGCACCCGCCTATATATCGCTTTACGTCGGTTTTCTGTATGTCTGTCTGCCGTCCGTCCGTAAGATTTTGACTTAGTTGGCAGGAGACACATTTGTTCTTTCTTACACTTTAATTTATCAAATAAAGTCCCAAACAAATGGAAATATCTGATATAATCTGCCGATTAGGGTCGTGATGCGACTGCAAACAGTGAAGACTCAGCTGATCCCCAATAGAAGTGCATGATACCATTTCCTAAAGTAGACTCTTCCATGTTAAAAATCGGGCGACTCCATTTTTAATGTAGTATGTGTTTGTTTGTTTGGAGTTTAACGCCGCTTTCAACAGCTTTGGTCACATCACGGCGATCAGTGCACCTACCCATGTGTTCCTGGCTTTCCCACACCAGTACTTACACAACATGTTTAGAAGCCACTGACTACTTTCTCACATAAATCAGAGGTGAGAGGCAATGGGAATAATCGCCCGAAAGAATGTTCGCCTCAACCGGGTATCGAACCCGTGACCTCCAGATCACGAGTCAGATACGCTACCAACTGAGCTACCCGGTCGGGCTCTTCTTTTGTCACAATGATTTCAAAAGTAGTCTTCTGCAGAGGCGTCATAAATCGTCTGTATGTGTGGAAGGAGTTAATAATGTTGTATTATTATTGAAGAGTTTTCAGCAACTCTCCTTTTGCCACGACGAATTCAAACGTCGCCTTGTACAGATGCGTGAAAGTGCGTCTGCATCTGGGAATAGGTTAAACAACAATAACAAACGACTGTCGTTTCACGATTCGACTGATAAAATGAAAAGCTTTTTCGTCTGAAACACAAAACAAAAATGTTCCTGTGACCCCTTGACCTTTAAAACGGTGAGAAGGGTCGAAATAGGTCACTAAAACACTCAGGTGTTTAATCTATTATCAAAGCTTCCTCGCCGAACCCCTAAAATGCTATTTATAGATTATTTCTTAATTAAACTCTTTTCCTCAAACACATCAACAAACGACGACATTAAAAACACATAATCGACACTTGTGAAGCCTACCTGAATTTGACGGAAGGCTAAAAAAAACCTTTATTTTTAATATAGTTTGAAACATTGTGGCAAATCGAGAAATTGCTCATTATAGTCAATTCCTTATTTAGACAAAATGCTTTCAAATATCGACTCTTGCAAATGCCTCAAAATGTGTATGTATGTCGAAAGAGTAAATCCTTTTTTTTTCAAATCCTATTTTTAGAATCTTCGAAGTTTTTGTCATAAATTACTTTCAGACAACAGAAATCATTAAAAGAAACCAACAGGAAACTTACGTTCTTAATAATTCAACCTTTTCCAAAATGTTTCATTCAGAAATTTGATGTAGAACCGTTTAAGTCTTGACTAAATGGGGAAAAGTATGTCCATATTCGGTTCATATTTCATTCATAAAACGACAACTAAAACTAATTTAAAAGCATGCACTAAAACTAATTCAGAACGCACATAAAACTAATTTAAAACAGATATAAAACTTACCTCAAAACAGCCTCAAAACCCCGCAGAGGGTTTATATCTAATTATAATTAGAAATAATCCGAAATTTTAAAAATCCAGCCCCAAGCACATTAAAAAACCCAGCCACACATAAAAACAATTCCAAACTGATTAGCCCCGCCTCTTTCAACCCGACTGGAGTTTCTGCAGAAGTTTCCTCACCGGTTCATAAATACTATAACTTGCACTACATGTACACTCCCTCCACTAACAATACGTTTTCCACCGCAAGGTAAAACCGGCCTGATTCTCTACGGCGAATAATAACACACATTTAATACACACACATCTAGTCTATGATAAATATTCAGCCTCTAACGCTGAACACAGACCAGAAATTCCTCTCTCTTGAAGCCGAATAACAACACTTCACCGTGTTGATCTAATATGCTTTCTGGAGAACATATGAAGAATCTGGTAGTACTTAAACAACTGAAGATGAGCAAACAGGTAAACCTAGGTAATAAGCCGCTATCTGCCATAAGCCCCTATCTATCTATGCAGTTTTGGCGCGTTAAATTGTAACCAACGCAACGCTGTGTTTTACTGTAACACACGTGATTTTTATGTCGGCTGCTGAGGATGCAGACGAAATTTGTTTTCCCTTGATTTATCTTTTTTATTCATAAACAGCTGGTTAATGTAATGCGAATTTTGTCCAATTCTCTGCAGCGGTCAATTTAATCCTATTCCCGCATGCAGACGCATTTACAGCAGACGACTTTTGAATTAAAAAAAAAAAACAGGGTGGAAAAATGAAGACCTGTTAATTATGATTAAAATGTCCCCTATTGCCACACTGTTTTCATCCCCTTGCTTTCCGTAGTTCTCATAATATTGCCTAGTTATTTCCAAAGTAGTCTGCTGCATATTTGCTGTATGTGGGTAAGGGTTAACAACCCGAACATTTAATTAAGTAAGACCCTTCCCGTACCCACGACTCAACCCTTTTCCTTATAAAGACGCTTTCTGACGCCTCTGCAGCAGACGTTTTTTTGGAAAACATGGTGACAAAAGAAGAAATTGCACAAAACGTGCAATTTCTCCTTTTGCCACAATGTTTTCTACTTTTAGTCATAGGTTATTCATTCAATTATGGAGATTTTCTATGTTTTGACAACATCTGTTCAAAGTCGTCTGCTGCAGAACTGTCGTATGAGAGAAAGGGTTATGAACGCCGTGTAAGCAATAACAGCCTTCTTTACAGAATATACCACGCGGTGAAAACGGTTTAAATCAAACATTTATGATAACAACAATATCAATGTGTGTAAGGTACCCGTTCGTATGCCAACATATCGTACCCGAAGTTCGCGCTATAATACAGCGTGGATATATGTTACTACGAAATTAAGATCATTTAGGCTGGTGCGTAACGAATGACAAAGCTTCTTGACATAACAAAAAGCAAGAGCGCCGCGGAGCGAACGTAAACGCTCGTCTGTTTTTTCTAACTTTAAAAAGGGGGCACTTTTAAATACTCATGAAAGCGAAATGTATAAAACTTTGTAAATACATGCATATTGCACCTAGGAACATATGTACCAAGTTTCATTTGAATATTTTGAACTGTTTTAAAGGTAAGCTTTAAGTTTTGTGACGACGCAAACGACGACGACGCCAGGGGTATCACAAAAGCCCGACTGTTCGAGAAATAGAGGTGCTAAAATGTTAAACAAGAGCTATCGGAGGACAGCACGCTCGACTTTTTTATGCTTGCCATTGAAACAAAACTTGTGTGGGTGGTACAGAAAACATAACCAAGTACTTTATCATATAATTTAAAAGCAAAGTACTTTATTAGTCGGAAAAGGGTAATTATTCTTACAAAAACCTTTTCTGAATTATGCACATTTGGCTGTTGGTGGAGGTAATAATGTTAAAAATATATTGTAAGTGTGTAAGCTAAATCTCTAATTGTTTTGGAAAAATGATTTGGTAAGAATAACTTAACCAAATTTCTAAATCGGAAAAAGAGCCATAATTCTTTAGCAACATTTCGAAAGAGTTATGTACTCGTGTCTGTTGGTGGAGGTAATGATGGTAAATAAGTACTGTAAGTGTATAAGCTATATCTCTAAAGTTTTAGATAAAACAGGGCGTGGTACGAAAAACTTAACCAACATCGAAAATGGGCAATAATTCTTACGAAAACCTTGACAGAGCTAAATACGCTTGTCTGTTGATGTATGTTATGATAGGGAGCAAGTGTTGAAAAATGAAAGTAATATCTCTTATAATTTTGAATCAGTACAAAAAACTTAACCAAAAGTCTAAGTCGAAAAAGGGCAATAATTCTTACAAAAACAAGGACAGAGATATGTACGCTTGCCTGTTGGTGGTGGTAATGATGATGTTGTCAGTTTCAAAACAATATCTCTAATGGTTTTGAAAAAAAGTGAATTGGTACAAACCTCTTAACCAAAATTATAGGTGAAAAAGGGTCATAATGTTTAAAGTCTAGAGTAAGGTACGCTTTCGTATGTCCAATTATAACATATTGTTACAAGATATACCCGGAGGAACTATAACTCTTGATTCATTAAACACAATATAACTATTTATTGTATAGACATTACCTATAGTAAAACATACTCAATTTGATCAAAATACATAGAAACTTTAAAAGTCCATGGTCCTTGGTCCGAAAATGAATATTTTATATTTTCCTAAATGGTCAAGACAAAGACAATAGCTGCTCGCCAAATAGTTAATTCTGCACGGCGAGGGTAAATAAAACCATTGACTTACTTTCGTATGTCCCCTAGATGATATCGACAGGTTCCCCTGCAATACATAGTCTAGAATACATAGAATACATAGTGTATATATCTAACAGCAACTTCTCCTAAACAAGCACGCCCTTTAGATAAGGAAGAATGTTGCTTACGAAATAACCAGGTTTCCCGCGGGGAATTCCAAGGTCGTAGATAATTGTGATATAAAACGTTTTGAATTAGACTGGCAGTTCGTCCCCGAAGTTCAAGTTTTATAACAGTATGGTCTTCATCACTCGAGGAGGAATATAATCAATCCCAATTAACCCTTATACACATACCGACGCATGTTGACGCATCTGTAGCAGACACCATTTGAAAACTTGTGTGGCAAAATGATACACTTTATTGTAATTTAGACATATTGATTTCCATCTTTGTTACTCAATATCATTCGACGCATGGTAAAAAAAGTTACTGTCAATAAGCAGCTACAAGACACGGATGTCTATAATGTTAGAATGATCTATATCAACATAGCAACATCGTCCTATTAATAATGTATATGCATTGAACGAATGTATGTGTATTCAGCATTCTAATTCATTTACGTGTATACTTAAATATATATGATGAAAAGCAAGCGGGTGGTAATATCATATCAATGAAACAGTGGAGAAGTAGCTGAATGCTAGTTTGAGGATTTTAGAACAGCTACATCGCTGTTTTCAGAAGACGGGTCTGTTACAGAATTGTTTCGAATTAAAGGATATATTCGATTTATTACTACCATGTATACCGTCTTTCGTATGACCCGGACGGAGATCGAACCCGCGACATCCCGCATACTAGGCGGTCGCTCTACCCCTACACCAGCTAGGCGGTCAGTCAGTACAACGGATCAAAGCGCATTCAAATTCCAGTGAAAAAAATAAAATATATCCGCAATTAGTGTACTATTTATTTTGTCTTTTATAAGATAATTTTGTTAACGTGAAATTATATACCTATTTTTGTAACTTAGCAGGCGTGCGGTAGTAACTCAATCGAGGCCTTGGCGTGTACAGTTGTAACTAAAATTGGTATTTTTTTACCAAAGTTAATCACCTCGTCATAAAGTCTTTAAAAGCGTCAAATAATTTTACTTGGTAAACAATGCAAATTTATGTGCCATTGCTCAGAACGAGCAATGGCACCTAAATTTGCATTGTATACAAAGGTGTCAAAATTGCCCCTAAACCAGGGTTTTAAAAATAGGTTTTTAGTTACAACCGTTTCACGCCAAGCCCTCAAATTATTGTTTGAAGTTTGAGGAAAAAACACTGTATAAAACTGTTAGTAGTAACTTACATTTGACACTTCCTTGTCCGATTGTATAACAAAGGAGAATACATGTTTGTGTATTGAGGACAAAAGACTGTGTAACTGAGGACAACAGCTATCTACATCTAACTGCCCTACTTCTTTATCATAGTTTTTCTCCACCTCATTCAAAGCTCTTTCCTGAAAATAAACAAGCAATAGTGCGAGACATGAGGTTCATGGGTTGCCTACTTTGAACCAACTAGTTATAGCCTGCAACACATGAACATCTTGCCCCATGTGTTACCTACTTAAAACCATTAAGTCAAACCAAATCAACCGAAGCCTGAAACAGTTGAGCTCTGATAGCTCAGTCAGTAGCGCTGTGGGCTGTCAATCCAATAGCTGCGAGTTCAACCCACAGCCTGGCTAACATTCTTTCCCAATGTTTGACAAAAATCAATGCAACAAGAATCATTCATCTTCCACCAATGGGCAAAGTCAATTTAGAAAAGCAGCCAGTTGCTTGGAAAGACTGTTGTGTGGAGTACTGGTGTGAAAAAGCCAGGAAACACATGGGTAGGTGAACTGGCCACCTTGATATTTATGAGGAATAAAAAACGGTGTAGAACCCAAATCAATCACATTGCAAATAGAAAACAGTCAAGTTATCCCTTAGTGTCACTCTGCAAGTTTATTTTTATCAATGTCTTACATCAACAGCTAAGTGTCCTATAACTGCCTTATTCAGATAACATATATTGATATAAGCTCCAAATCAGAAAATCTGTCTGCAGTGTATGTCAAGTTGCCACAACAACTTTAAACAATCATCTGACAAACAGCTTACATTTCCATCAGATATAGTTTAACCCTTTCCCTCATATAGACGCTTTCTGACGCCTCTGG
>JAUELF010265393.1:0-11122 GCA_031471495.1 Clinocardium nuttallii | reverse complement strand
GAAACACATGAGTAGGTGAACTGGCCGCCGTGATATGACTGAGAAACTGTTAAAAACGGCGTTGAACCCCAATCAATCAATCAATCAATCAATCAATCAATCGGACAAGACTCTACTAACTGAATGTAACATCATAACCCTTTCCCACTTAAAACAAATCTGTATCAGATGACGGTAGCTTAGAGTCCTGTAACAGTCAGGGCCCAGTTTGTATATGACTCATGTGGTTAATTATGTATTAAGAATGTCCATGTAATGATGACCCATTGTCTCTACTAATTGATTGTTTGTTTAACAATGACAGTGTCATTAATCAGTTTCACCTGTCACACATTGTAAAAGCTTTTAAATTTACTAAAAAAAAAAAAGCTATTTTTTTGCTTCTTCTTACAACCCTTATAATTCCCACCCTATTCCCATGTACAGATGCATTTTGACACATCTGAGATAGACAACATTTGAACAAAAATGGCTAAAGGAGAAATTGCTTGTCCAGAAACAATTTCTCTTGTTGCCACAATGTTTTCAACTATTTTGAAAAAAAAAGGTTCTTTCCTTTTAATGATACTTTCAAAAAAATGGTTGTCAGATTTGATGTATGTGGGAAAGGGTTAAATGTCCTTTTGAATAAGTCAAAAAGTCAAAATAAGGTCCAATCTGACCTTACTAAATGGTCAAGAAGTTAAAACTTTCTATGTCGCCTGCTTTAGCACTTCTCCATTGTTTGCCCATCTGCCTGTCTGTCACATTCTCACCTACTGATCTATTGGTAGGCAACACAATATTATGTTACCAGTTAGAGGAATTGAGAGTATCACATGGTTATTGTCTTTAATATTAAGCCATAGACAACAAACAGTTCACCAGTGTTTGTTATACATATTATTGGAAAGCAATCTGGGGCAATAGGACAATAACTTGGGAGTTTCTTGGCCTTTATGGTACCGAAGGTGCATAAAGTTGTCGTAATAAGGTGTATGTCTTGGCGTAATCCTGATAGTTTGTCCTGTAATATTGAATTCATTATTACGCTGGGGACCGATAATTAACTGTCTAATAAGCTCACGTGACCATCCACAAGGGACCAGCTGTGTTATATATGTGTATGGATGATCACAACAATCATGTTACAATAGTTAGCCAAGGTTGTTTGATATTTCACATTTGCTCATAAGTTTCACTCTTATCAAATTATAATGTGTTTGCCTCCCTATCTTTTTAACCCCTTTGTTGTCTGCTATAATTATCTCATCTTTGGAAAATATGGAAAATCCGAATTATAACTTTGAAACACATCAAATACGGAGAAAAAGGATGTATTTCCGCAATGTTTCGTGGCCGTTGTTTGTTTGTTTTGGCGAGCTGTTGAGCCACCATTTACATAAATTAATCAATGATTTAGAAGGATCTACTGTTGCCTTGGTGTTGCTAGGTTAGGGCGTCTGTCTTCGGAGCAGAAGAGCAGGGTTTGATCCCAGATTGAGTCATCCCAAATATGGTTGTACTATGGCTCCTATTCTTGTCACTTGTGGTGCATGGATAGCCCTTTGACTGATGCTACGGTGTCGGGTAAGATTATAATGTAGTAACGCTAATTTACCTAGAAAATTCTGACATAATGTTGAAAGCAGAATAAAACGCCATGCATTCAAACAAACAATAAACTATATATATATGGCTGATTCTAGTACCCACACCCTTTACTTTATCTTAATTTCAAAAAGCAAATTCTCAAATGCTTTCACTTAATTATTTGGAAGTCTCAATAAATAACATTTTGTGAAAACAGGTCCTGATCCAGCATCAAAGGATCCAATAAACCCCGGGATCCTACTGTCCCTGTTTATTGTATTCAGGTTTTATATCTACTGGTGCTTTAATTTACGATTAATTATTCACTGTTCACAAGTTACGGTGTGCCAACTCGCCCCAGATTCCATTACTTATTGATGGATTATAGGGAAGGCAATTATTTCTGCCACTGTAACGTAGCTGGTCTGAGTCCATGTTTATTTGATTCGGGCTGTCTAGGCGTAAATAATTTGTTAATAATTCCAATAACTTAACACTTCTATTAGATATATCAGACTGACTTCTATTAGATATATCAGACTGACTTCTATTAGATATATCAGACTGACTTCTATTAGATATATCAGACTGAGGAAGTGAAATTAGAAAACAAAGGCATTCACTCCTTTAACTTTTTTTTCACATATTGCAAACTGCCTTAGTTAGGTGTTAGAGTGTCTGCCTCAGGTGCAGGAGGTTGTGGGTTCGATCCCCAGGGCCAGCGGGGTCATACCAACGACTTAAAAAATGGTCGTAACGACTGCATGCACTCCTTGGCGCTCCGGTTTCGGGGCATAATGGCTGACTGGCTGGTGTCCGAGGATAAATGGACCAGAAGTGCTGGTAACTTACCAGGAAATGTCATGATATAACAGAATAGTTTTTGAAAGCAGCATTAAACACTAAACAATCAATCAATCAATCATATTTAAAGAACACTTAGTAACTGTCGTTTGACAACTCGACCAATTGCTTGATGTAAGTTTTAGAGTCATCTGCTAAAAACAAATCTAAATAACAAAATATAACTATAAAATTGGAAGAGTGGAAAACATTGTTGGAAAACTGAAACATATTTCTGGTTTTGGGAAAATATTTTTAAAAGATGCAAAGATGTCAAATGTCATCTGCATTAGATAAAATGTTATTCATAATTATACATACCACATTTGATACAGCTTCAGTAATGTAACACTCAAAATATCATAGAAAATGCAGTCATTTACCTATTTTGTTTGTCCTTTAGATGGTGTCTGCAGACTACATAAAATTTCAAATACTTGGCCTGTACGTTTCATTGAATTTCAGATTATAATGTCATCAAATTTCATCCCAGATATATTCAGTTACAATGGTCATCCATTCATATCATTTTTACACTTTCCTTTTGGCAGATGAATTTTGAAGACCTTTTAAAATACCTTTTGGCTGCAATTGATATTTTCAACTCTTAATTCAATAATTATTCTTTCATTTATATAGATCTTCCATTTTTTTTGCTAAGATGTACATTTAAGAAGTGACGTCTGCTACTAGGAGTTGAAATACATGCATTCAGTTAGGTTTTAGTGCATTATAAGATCATAATGATTTTTACATTATAATCTTTGTCTGCATGCTGTATTTTAAATATATATGTTGTTTGTTTTCATGATAAGACGAAGTGTAGAAACCTGTGATCACAAAGTATGTAAAACGAGATGGGCTAAAGATTTGACGCCTTGTCAACGAAATCAAATACCCATCAAGTTTTAGGGTTATTAGTTTCCAGATATTTCATGTTAATAGCTTAAATATTTCTATATAAAACATGTAAATCATATAAAGACTAAATGTACCAAAAGAAATAAAGGTTAAGGAAAGTTTACAAGTCAAAATTACAGACTCTTCATGATGCCTTTGCAGTGGACGACTTTTGAAAATAATATATTATGTTTTTAACTAAATTCAATAATTGTTATTTCATTTAGATGATAGTTAATTTCCATGTTTTCGAATTCATCTGCTGTATAATTTTTGTATGTGGGAAAGGGTAACATACAATCTTTGTTTTGTTTAAGAGGAATAAATTCTGTGTCCGAAGTGAAGCAGAATGAATGATTTCGTGATGAAGTTACATCTCACTGTAATTTGATTATTGATGACATTTCTACTTATCTGTAGATTCCGTGCTATATAAGGTCCATAAATTAACTTCTCCTTCTAACTTGGATCACTTTGTTATCATTCCTAAAAGCATATATATATTTTGTAACAATAATCTAAGAGAAAAAAATAAAAATCCTATTCCAGATTGAATTAAGCATGGGTTCTCAGATTTCTGAGATGAAGTTGTCAGTACATTAGTTTGTTATATAACTAACACTTAACCCTTTCCCACATACAAATAGTCTACAGAAGACGACTTTGAAAACATCTAGATACCAACATGTAGACACTTCTGAGCAATTTCTCCTTTTGCTATAATGTTTTCAAAAGTTGTCTGTTGCAGATGGGTCATTTAAATGTGTCGCCATTTAGAGACAGAGTTGAATCATGTGTGTGTCCCACTGGCAGCTAGGGTAATACATAAAAGGGAGCACCTCTGTTACCTTTGTCTGTCCATTACATATTTGCCATGCAGATCACCTACTTGTGTGTTTCCTTGTTTTCTCACACCACCAGTACTCCACACAACAATCTTTCCAAGCAACTGGCTGCTTTTCCACATAGACTTAGCCCATTGGTGAATGACGCATGTCGCAATGACTTTTGTCAAACGTCATAAAGAAATTTGGCTGAGCTGGGATTCAAACTATTGACAGCCTGCGTCGTTACCGACTGAGCTACCGGGGCTTGGCGAATTATCCATGGAAGGTGACACATGAATTCTATTGAACACTCATGTATAAACATCAAACAGTATAGACCTAATTGACCAGTGTCTACGATCAGCAGCTTTTCTCAATGATCATAGTTAGACCAAAGCCTAGTCCAAATGCCAGATTGTATTGAATGCATTGTCACTCTTGACCCTTTCCCACATATAGATGCTTTCTGACACCTGTGCGGCAGTCGACTTTTGAAAAACACTGTGACAAGAGGAGAAATTGCTCAAACAAGCAATTTCTCGTGATAATTGCCACAACGTTTTCAACTTTATTCAATTGAAATAACAGAATTTTTATAGAGATTTTCATATTTTTGAAAATACTTCTTAAAGTCTAATCCTGCTGCAGATTTGCTGTATGTGGGAAAGGGTAAAAAGAACTGAACACCATATCCTACTCGTAAAGCAAAAACTAATTTAACAAATGTCCAGGAAAAAATATATCAAAAGTTATTAAAGATTATAAATCTGGTTGTCATGAAGTAGTACCTCATTTGGTGATATATTTGATAAAATAAGTTTTGAACACTTCGTTTGAAGGTGTGAACAGGGATGTAGATCTATGTCTCTGGTGTGAAGTACCTTTTCATCTGTTACCCCTTTTTAATCCCTCCCTTGTGCAGATACATTTTTTAAATCTATACTAATGACAATTTTTAATAAACATTATTTACAATAGAAGAAAAAATATATTATACCATTTGATACACTATTTAAAATCTCTGTATATAACTTATAATTATACTTTCATTTATAGGGATTTTGCATGAGTTTATATTGTCAAGATGTTTTCAGAGCCGTCTGTTGCCGGATGTGTTGTATGTGGGATAGGGTTAATAAAACATGTGAACACCTGGAACTGTGAAGTACCTATTCACCTGTAACCCCTTTCTTTTATCCTTGAAATACCAAGCTTTCATTCCATGAGGATTAACCCTTTCCCACATACAGACACTTTCTGATGCTTCCGCAGCAAATGACTTTTTAAAATATTGTGGCAAAATGAGAATTTGCTCATAACGGTAGTCATTTTATCGAGATTTTTCATAGTTTTGCCTAAGATGTGTTCGGATGTTTGACATTAAAAGTCAATGCCACAATTCAGCGTCATGAATTCATCTTCTATACTTGGCTAACAGTCTATGTTGAAAAGCAGCCAGTTGCTTGGAAAGACTTGCGTGATATTACATATAGTCAGGAAACACATAATTGGAAGGATAACTCAGGCTGGCATATTTTGACTAAAAATTGTTGAAAACGGCATTCAAACCCAATTGTTAGCTTTAAGGTCTGTTGAAAACCACTTTTCATTTAGTGAGTTTAAGTTCCTTATTTGATTTTGATTCCATGGATTAACTATAATTCGCAATCTCTTCAGGATGTAACCTTTTAAAACTTTGTTGGAAAAGAATATTCAAAATTAATACCGGTAGATCCACAATGTTTAACTTTCTTTCTGTTCAAGGTATTATTTCTTTATAAATTCATTATGCTATCTTTTTATATGTGAAAAGTAAGAAAAAGAAATAGTTTGAAAAGGTAAGGGTCGTTATCATATTTTGATACATTATTCATGTATTATACTGACAATTTCTGCTTCAGTTGACAGATCATCAAATGAAAAGTTTAAAGGGTAATTTCTTTCCAATTATCATTTTGCATACAGGAAGATGAAAATGGTTTACAAACATTTGAATTTCGTTATTTTTGTGAAATACTAAATAGCTAACGGAAAAATAACAGGGTGTAAACAATTCTGAAGAATTTGATTTTTGATGTGCCCGTTTGAAGTTGTGTCACATTTACGGTTCATTTACTACAGGAATCATCTTAGCTTACTCATAACGGTTTTGTATAGAACATTTATAAACAGTTTATTTGGTCTTCTTAATCCTTGCCATTACTATAAGACACATTGATGATACATCGGCAGTAGGCGACTTTTGAAAACAATGTGGCAAAGAATAAATTGCTTAATTATAATGAACAATTTCTCCTTTTGTCACCATGTTTTTAATAATGACTCTTTCATTAAAGAGAGATTTTCTATTTTTGTTTCTACTTGTTTTCATGCAGTTATCTTCTGCAGATTTGCTGTATGGTAAAGTGTTAAACTTTTCAAACCCTAAAAGCACTATTAAGCTACAATGTAACATTTTTCATGACACATAAATGACATGATCGTCAAAGTAACTGGTGGATTAGATACATGGACAATATAGTATGTGAACTTTTATTCTTCTAAATAATTTTCAGAAATCGTTACGTAATAATTATGCTTTTTATGTACCGTGGTACTCGTCCAAAATAAAAGTTTCAGATAAAAACTGATATACATTTTTGAGACAGGATTTGAAAGTTTGTGTGATAAGGAGAAATTGCTCATATTTATCAATTCCTTCTTTCCCCACAACATTTTCAAAAGACATTCCCTGTAGGACATACAATAAGACTGTATAACAGTAAGTGTTCATATTATGACAGTATATTTACATGTGTTTGTGCTTGTCCTCACTTGGACTTCATGTGGAGTGAATTAATTCAGAATGATCGGAAATTGAATTACTGTTTTATGATGGAGTTAGGAATTCCTTTCTTTACTTGTGTCCACGATGACGGAGGTTCATATTTAAAGTAAATACAATTGTTTGTTTGGGGAATGGTACACAAACGTACTGTCAAAAATCACACATTAAAGCCAAGGCGTTCTGTGAAAAAAATGAAGTTGGAATGTGTTCCCTTTTAAATGAAATTTATCAATATATAGTTTCAGGAAAACAAAGTAGAAATATGAAAGCACTTTGTGTGAAAGATTCCTCTTTTTCTGTCATGTTCATAAGGTTTTGAAAGTTGCTCCGTATTTTGTGCTTAAATTTTGATAAATTTAGCGTAATGTTTAAGATGTAAGTGTGACTGTTTTATTGTGGATAATGACTATGTTTGAGAAAGGGTTAACACTCCAAAAACTTCATTTTAATGTAAATATTTGGTTAAATTAAATGTAAAAAGGGAACTTAATGAAGAATTTATAAAACTAACAGAAACACAGAAGTCAATTGCATAGTAAACTGTAATCTCACCAAATTGATCTATAGAGAACTATTTTTCACAATCAGGTAAGCTCAGATTTCAATAATAATTATCACATAGATTATTTTTTTATTGAGTGATTTAATTCTTTCTAATTTTATATGTAGGAGTTAACTCTTATCCTCATGTAGACACTTTCTGCATGCATGACGGAAGAAGACGGCTCTAGAATTCATTGTGGCAAAACGTGGAATTGCCCAAAATTAGCAATTTCTCCATTTGCCAGATGATTTCAATAATTAAATAATAACACTTTTATTGATAGAGTCCTTGACACTCCGAGGGTTGCGGGTTTGCTCACCAGGTGTCAGGATAAATGGACCAGTAGTACTGGTAACTTACAGAGGAAAAGCCTTGACAAATCTGTATTACGGGCCTGTGGCCTATTAACTACATATAAACTTGCTTGTATCTAATGTTCGACAAAGGATATGGTAAATGGAAGAAGGGTGAAATCAATTAAAGTCATTAACTGATGTTCATTAAGTTGTCATGTAGAAAACGACACTGCATGCCTTACTAAATATGTTCCTTCTTGACATTTGATCCAGGGTGTCATATAGGAGTAGATTTATCTAAATTAATAACTAAAGACAAAACTGTCACAGCTGTAGAAAACATTGAAGTAAAAGCAGCACTTGTTGTCATTCTAATGTGTTCTAACCCTTTTAAATTATTATGCCTTTGCCACAATGATTTCAACTCTTTTCATTAATCGTACTTTCATTCATAAAGAGTTTCCATATTTTTGTCTAGATGTTTTTAAAAGTCATCTGCTGCATCTTTGTTGTATGTGGGAAAGGGTAAAGTATGACATATCAGCTATAAGGGTACCGTATATTATGGACTTGACCCTTGGAAGTCAGATTGTATCATTAACTGTTCTGAGCCAGTCACCAGGACGTAGTGCGAAAACAAGACAGGAAAATCAGTGTTTATGGTCAAATGTTTGACAATATCACTGGCATCTGATAAATGACGAAAAATTATTCAGTCATATTTCTTGTACTGATCATTATGTCTTCTGTATATACCTGTAGCTTTCTAAAGATCTCGGGTTCGTGTCTTTTGTCCAGGGGTCAACTCTAATGTCCACTTACAGTCCAAAGTTGAGACTCCTGAACAATACGTTGACCATTTATTAACCAATTGACATGTGGTCACTAACAGTTTGACCAGTCTGACCCACTAAAGTATCCAGTCCTGCCAAAATATGGGGACCGGACATTTTTTGTCATGGTTTTTTTATTGTTGAAAAGCGCTAATGTCTCTCCACCTTGTGTGCAGTTGTGAACAAGAAGTTGAACGTCTGATTGGTTTATTTTTCGAAATAAATTAGCTTTAATTGGAGATGAAATTAACAGGTAGATGAAAATGCCGTGGGGAGCTATGGGAAAAATTTGTCATCTCCCTCCGAAGTAGAATTTAAATCTTCTCTGTCATGAAAAAATATCTTTGTTTTACCCTTTCCCATATTAAACAATGTTTTCAACACTTCACTTATTATACCTATTAAATAATTTCATAGATTTTTCACATTTTTACCCATATGTTTTCAAGTTGCCTGCTGCAGATTATCGGTTTCTTGGAAAGGGATATATATATAGCAGAAATAAAATGTACAGTTTTTCCCGGCCATGCCCAGTGGCTCACTGATTTTTGTATGAACATTCTGGTGCGTGTCATTCATAGGGTGAAATGGACATTATTTTTTATAGGTGATCAGAAATATAAAAGTTAATATTGTTTTGATATTAAGTTGTATTTTGTGATTTTATCATAAAGGACTTTTTTTATTTGATAAATACTGGAACAAATGGGTGACAAATATAATAACTTTATCGACGAGTGCATACTGGTACAGATCTATCCCATATTTGACTTGTGGTAACTTATTTCTTTTCTTTTCTGAAAGTCAAATTTAAAACACATTTATTATAAGTTGTGATTTTATGATTTATGAACTCTTTGCCTGAAAGAGACACTCACTCCGCTAGCAGTATACAATAATTATTACAAACAATTTTGAAAAGGGAGAAATTGCCAAATTAAAATTAAATTTTATATATGATATTTTTCTTATTCTTTAACCCTTTCCCACATACAACAAATCTGCATACAGAAAGTGACACTCTATAGATGAAAAAGCAGTTATTTAAAAGTGTTTAAAAAACATAGTGGCAATTTATGGAAAAATTGCTTGTTTTGAGCAATTTCTCCTTTTGTCACAATGTTTAGAATTCTAAAGTCCTCTGCTGCAGAGGCATCATAAAGCTTCTTAACCCTTTCCTTCATGCATCAAAGCTGCTGCGCAGACGACTTCGAAAACATAGTGACAAAAATTTAATCTGAAAAATCTCCACAAAATTGTTTAATAAATTTTGTTGAAAACATTGTGGCCAAAGGAGAAATTGATCATTGTGAGTAATTTCACCTTTGGCCACAATATTTTCGAAAGTCGTCTGCTGCTATTGCATAAAACAAATGTGTCTGCAGGTGGGAAAGGGTTAAATCAAATGGCTGCAACTGAAAAATGAAATACTGCAGGAAAACCAACCTAAATTGCAATTAATTATAATTTTTTCTTTTTTCCACAATGTTTTCAAATGTCGTCTGCTGCAAATGAATGCATCTGCAGGTGGGAAAGGGTAGAAGTAATAACATTATGACTAAGACTGCAGTGTTTGATGAAGCTGTTACCTGTTTGGCAAATTGACTAACAAGACTTAGTATTGTGGATTTTTTGTGATGTTTTATGATGTTTAATGATAAAGACATCATTTTATTTTTCAATACCGGACTTTATAGATGTTTGATAATAGTAAAATGTTTAAATTGAACCTTTTTCTGGTCCTTGTGGTTTGTCATAGTAACGTTTGTGTATTTTGTAATCTGTGGTTTGTCATAGTAACATTTGTGTATTTTGAAATCTGCGGCAGATGACTTTTAAAACATCTCGGCAAAATCATGGAAAATCTCTATAAATGTTACAGTATAATTAGTTGAAACTAAATATAATGTGGCTAATTTAAGAGAAATTACTCATTATGAGAAAAATCTCCTTTTGTCACAATGTTTTCAAAAGTTGACTCGCGGCTGCAGGTGCATCAAAATGTATTGTCTACATGAAGTTAATATTTTTCAGCTCTTTTCCCAAGATTATTTCAGTTTTGAAGATGTGTTGCTGATTAAGTAAAAGGCAAATAATCAACATGAAACGTTTTTATACAAATTAGGTACTTCAAATGTTATCAAACTTAGCCTGGTGATTGGTCTAAGCTGTAGAGTCATTGTCTATAAATTTGACTCTTCAGGAAGACTGGAGTCACCTTGAGTACCTTTAAATCCTAGTTACAAATCTCCGAGTTGTACTTGCAGTTGATCTATATCAGATATTTTAGGGCACTCTTTTGCTCTCCAGGACAACCCTCATTCCCTTTCCCACATACAACAAATCTGCAGCAGACCTCTTTAAAAAAAAACATGGAAAATCTCCCTAATTTAAGACATACTTATTGATTGATTGATTGATTGGGGTTTAACGCCGTTTTTAACAATTTCTCAGTCATATCACGGCAGCCAGTTCACCTA
>JAUELF010265382.1:0-11122 GCA_031471495.1 Clinocardium nuttallii | reverse complement strand
TAGGTGAACTGGCCGCCGTGATATGACTGAGAAATTGTTAAAAACGGCGTTAAACTCCAATCAATCAATCAATCAATAATTAGAAGAGGACTTCATGCAATCATTAATTCCATCAGCTAACAAAGTTTCTTGCAGATTAATGATTTAAAAGTTTCTGAGAAAAGTGATCTTCAATCAGTGTTTGCACTGTCTATAATGCAGTAGGGTTCCCCATTTAGCGATTATGGCGTGTGGACATGTTATCCCATTCCCACATATAACAAATCTGTTGCAGACAACTTTGAAAGCATCAAGGCATATAGTAAATCTCTATCAATAAGGATATATAGTTGAATACATATATAGCCATGCAATGGCAGAAGAAATATAATGCTGTTCAATTTCTACATCACTTGTAATGTTTCTCAAATGCGTCTGCTGCAGATGTGTCAAACAGTGTTTGTCTGTTGATATTCTGTTGGTTGTTGTCTTAATTGTACCTGTATTCCTTTTAGTCTCATGATATGGAAAACGTTTTCAAAAGAAAATAGTTGATATTTCTCAGTTGTGTTAATATTTTGTTAGAATTGTAGTCGAATCCTGGAATATTTTTCTAAAACAATTCATTCTGTTACATTCATTGACCACATTTAATGTGAGATTTGGGATATACTTGTTTTATCATCTTTGCATTTTTCTGAACTAACGAAGATGTCTTATTTATTTTTGGGTCACTTGGTCAAAGGTCAAATGTCACATTGGAACAATTTTAGAAAATTGTTTCTGGGCTGTAAGTCAATCTCCATTCATGCAAGGTAATGACCAAGCTTCATTGAATTCAAAGGTCGAGGTCACATTTATTTTTTATTGTTTTGGGAGTTGTGTTTTATGGAAAGGACAGCAGCAAATCTGGATGGTGCATTTTTGTAAAGTCATTCTTGAGATAGATAGACAAATGATCTTTCTTAGTTAATGATGTAAAATATTCCAAGATTTTGGACAAATTGATACTGTATTGTTTGTTATGATAGAAATTCTGTTTAATACATCAGATACATGCTGATATAAACTGTTTTAAGCTTATTTACTGGCATGTAAAACCCTTTCCAACATACAAGCAAGTGACTTTAGACATAAATAGAAGAACCATAATGGATTATCTCAATGAAAATATATTGATTGAATAGAGTTAGAAATATAGTGGCAAAAGGGTAAATTGCTCATTAAAACCAATTTCACCTTTTACTGCGATGTTTTTAAAAGTTGTGAGATGCAAAAGTGTCATTGTGCATGGGGGAAAAGGCAAACAGATACCTTGTGTTGGTGTCATTTAAATAGCCCCTAGTAGAATGTGACAATTTAAAGCATAATTCTTACCAAGTGAAAGTTGGAGAACACTCTTTCCCAAATGCAGACACATTGTTAACAATTTCTCTTTATGCCACAATGTTTCAAATATAAAATGCGCTTACAACTGATGCATGTTGTGTGTTTGTACTGGTGTGAGAAAACCAGGAAACATATGAGTAGGTGAACTGGCCGCCGTGATATGACTGAGAAATTGTTAAAAACGGCGTTAGACCCCAATCAATCAATCAATCAATACAACTGATGCTTCAAAATCAGTCTGCATTTGGGGAATGGGATAGAACCATGTATAAAATATCTTTGTTAGAATTGAAAGATTTTTCGTATTTACTGGTATAATGCATGTATGGTAAAACTGTTTAAATGGAGTACAAGTGACTTTCTATCTCTTTTAATTTTTTTATGTTTTTTTTGTCAAAAAATATTTTCCAATTTCTGGGATATTTTATTTTCACACCTTATTTTGCCCCCTGTTTCTTCTTTAAATCTATATTATTTGTCATTGTTGATAACGTGAAAAGCCATCTGCGACTCCCTTTAATACATTTTACCTATAATATTGAAACCAACATTACAGTTCATTTTGTTTTAAATGATTTGGGGTAATGGAACTTGTCTGTATAGTGCTTAACTCTGCTTTCAAGAATGTTTCAATTATATCACAGTGTTTGCTGGTTACCAGTACTACTGGTCCATTTATCTTGGAAACCAGCAAGTCGGTCATAGTGCTAACTTCGAAATTCAGAGTGCCAAGGAGGGAAAACCTTTACCACCATTAATTGTCCTTGGTAATAACCCGGCCAGGGATAGAACCTGCGACCTCACAAACAACAGGTGGATGCTCTTCCACTACACAACAATGGCCGTCTTGGGCGGGGAGGGAAAATCCAGCTCATTGAACAAAAGGTGTCATTATGATTGTATGATTTTTTGACCGCAACAAATTAATATTTCTTATCTGATAAGTCATAAAACTTTGCAATATTGGTCTCTCTGAGTGTTCCTTTCTATTTATTTTTTACTTCATTGTCTAATTGTGTCTATGTTTGTCATTATATCAGTCTTTTTTCAATATATCTTGGAAGTTTTTTTCTGATATGTTTGAAACTATTTTTGTCGGATATTTTGATAGAACGATCAAGTTTTAGTCGATTTACATAATGTATATGTTTAAGATAGATGTGCACTGTATGAAAAACTAACATTTTGTGCTTTACACTTTCTTTGTGAATTTTGAAATATTATATATTGGCCAATGCAGTGATGGAATTGGACTGAAAATACTTCTTGTTTCAAAGCCAAAACCCAAGATGTTTGCATTGGTCAAAATTTTAACTTAAACCAAAGGGTATGGAGGTTTGTTGTGAAGAGAGAAAAAAACAACCTATTTATTGTTTAGTTGAAAGTCTCCTTGTTCACAGCCATGTTTTGGACAATCTGTAAAATGTTAGTAAGTTCTTCGTTTGTAAGAACACAGAATCTGTCTAGTGGGACCTGTTTATTCAGTGTAGAAGGGCCTCTTCTTCTACAGTGGACAAGCCACAATCGCTTTGTTGTGTTTTTAAGGGCAATTGCAATGGCAAATAAGTCCTGATATTTGATTTTATTCAACATTGAAAGTGTTCAGCTATTTATTTCTTTGCTTTATAGAATATGCTGCCCAGTTGCATCATGACTTTTGTTTTCCATTGTACACCTTTAGTAATTGTACCTCATTGTTACCATAGATTGTATATCATTGAGTTGTTCAAATTATGTGTGAAAGAAGTGCAACAGATCTCAACCGAGGGAACTCAATGGCTACATTCTGAGAATTTGTATTACTGAATTCAGTATTTACAAAAATCACAATAGCCACATATTTGAGCGCAGTCCTCTGTACAGTGTTGTAAGCTTTAGTCTGATACAGAAGTCAAGTTAAATTTCCTTCAATGTTTTAAAGACAGATAACTTGGTAGATAACATAATTTTTTATATTTCAAGGTGAAATCTTTGAATGACAGAAGATTCTAATGTTTTGATACCTAGAGAGAAATAGTAGACAGCTTGGCAATTTTGCATACTTAAGATGAGACTGAGCACCTCTTTTCACTGTAATATCCTACAAAAGTCATGCTTTTCTGTTCCAGTTGATATAATTTGAAAAATTTGATATTGATAAAAAAACCAAAGTACTTGCCTGGTACAAATCTATAGAGCACCGATTAATTTTCATTATATACATGTATCTTAAGACTAATTATACATTTTGTTTTGTTTTCTAACATGAATGTAATATATATGTATTAGTGAATATTTGATAATAACTTAGAATTCTGGTTAAGCATATTATATTCATCATTAACATACTGTTTGCTTTGTACTTTTTAAGTGTTTTTGTAATGAACGAACAGAAATTCTACAAAAATCTATATATTCTTGCCTTATTATGCTAATGATTAACCCTTTTCCGCATGCAACATGCAGCAGACGACTTTGAAATAAGAATGACAAAAACCTGAAAAATCTCCATAAAAGATAGCTTAATTGTTAAATAAAGTTGAATATGATATTGGCCAAAGGAGAAATTGCTCAACATGAGCAATTTCATCTTTGACCACAATATTTTCACAATAAGTCTGCTGCTATTGAATCAAAATGCGCCGCAAGTGAGAAAGTGTTAAGAGAATTAAATAAGTAAGACCAAAATTAAACTGCATATAAAAATAAACTTATTTTTGTTTGTTATATTCACAGACCAGGTTATAAGTCACAAACAGCAGGACAAGGTTTAGATACTAGATGTACATTGTCAGTATGCAGGAGTAAAAAATTAACAAAGTCAAATGAAATGATCAAAGATATCATTGTATTGGTCCTTGGAAATGAAAAAAACCAAAACCATAATATTTATATTCCCACCAAAAATAATTCAACTTGAATGTAGAGTGCAAAGAATTTAAAAATCGTACTAATGACTTCCCTCCTTGCGGGGTAAGTAAGCATTACAACTGAATAGCTGGTGTCAGGATAAATGGACCAGTAGTACTGGTAACTGTCCCAGGAAACACTGATAAAACTGAAAAAATGTTGAAAGCGGTGCAAAACACCAAACAATCAATGAATGATGAGTGGTATAACCCAGCAGTTAGCAGATAGACATCCATATCAATCACAGGAATGTGTCCGCGTTTGCCATGAAATCTTTCTGAAAATGCAGATCTGTTGTATTATGGAAAGGGTTAAATAGTGTTAAGGACATTGTAGCGTCATGGTTTTTTAAGCATCTTCTGCTGCAAACATGTGTCTGCATGTTGGAGTATTTGAGAAAGAGCATGAAGTCATCAAAATGCTGTAATACAATTTTTGACTTGTTCTTTAACTTCATAGACATTGTATCAACTGTTATAGATAGACAAGTTCACAGATTGGCTGTGTATAGTGTACTGCAGAAGTTTTTATTGATATTGTGACAAAATCTTTTCCATATTTCTCACTTTTTACGAGATGCTGAAAATTTGTCGTCTCTGGTTTGGTTTAATAGCCTGTGAATACTGTCAACGAATGCCAGGGTTCACTTAAGCTACCATTGCCCCAATTATGGTTGCATGAATTTTCTATAAAATTGTCAGATGAAGTGATTAACATAGACATGTCAAGGATTCCGTGCCAAAAAGTTGCAGCTAAACCTTGTACTAGACTAAAGCTACAACTAATTGTATGTATGCTCTTTGACTTGTTCTCAATCCCACAATTACTGTACAGTTGGCTATGCATTACATATGTTTAATCCTTCTCATTTGCAGACACATTTTGAAGCATCTGCATTAGGGGATATTTTTAAAACATTGAGACAAATGAGAAATTCTCATGATGAGCATTTTCTAGTGTTGCCAATCATATGGAGAATTCTTCTTTCCCCCTATGTTTTTTGTCATAAGTTTGTCTATTAAGTCTGATGCAGATGTGTTGTATGTCAGAAAGGGCTTATATGTTGAGACATGACTTTCTTTGTTGTCCTGTTTAACTCATTTTGAAAGTCTACATGTTAAACAGACAATCAGAGAAAAGCCCAAAAATACCAATTATAAGCCAGTGCTTGTCAAAATACTTGGATAAGCCAATGGTTGACAAAAGATTTGGAATAGCAATTGCTTGTCCAAAGGCTTGAAACAGGACTATCGTTATCAAATAGAATTTTAATAAGCAAATAGTTGACAAACAAAATTGGCATAAGCCATGGATGTTAAAAGACTTGGAAAAAGCCAATGGTTGTAAAAAAAAAATAGAATAATTTTAAGCCAATGCTAGTCAAGGAAACATGAAATAAGCCAATGTTAGTCAAAAATCCCAAGAATTAATCAACAGTACTGTTGTCAAAGAATCCTGGAATAAGCAAATGGTTGTCAAAGAAACTTGTAACTATTCCCAGTGAACCTTTGGGGAGTTATTATTTTAATCTTACTCTTTGGAATATTTCAACATGTTACAGATATTTATGAAATAAGATGAAACATGTGACAGAAAAGTTGACAGTACCAAGGTTCCAAAAGCTCTCCAGGGTACAGAGATTATAGGAGGTAGAGGGTTTTAAAGGATGGAGTAAACCAACTTAGCCAAAAGCTTATTGTATGCTCTGTTGTCTCTGTCTCAAATTCATATGGTTACTCACAACATATAGGATTTGGTCATCAGAAATACACAATAATAATGATGGTTTCATGCAAACTGATTGTAAACTACATCTTGTAAAAGTTGTAGTTACAACCAATTTGCATGAAGCCAGCTCCCTGAATAAAGGGCAACTAAACCATATGGAAGGATGGTGTAAGGCACTGGTGTGAGAAGCTAATAAATCATTCAGATGGCTGTGTCTCGGGGTACCAATAAATGTGATGACCTGATTTCCATCATCATTGCTGATGTCACACATTGTTGGTTCCCTACTGGATTATATTTGTCACAACAGAAAGGTTTTCCAGCTCTTGTCCTGAAAAAGGAAACCATCTAGAACTTATTTCCTGTCAATTTTTAGTCTTCATAATTGACATTTATAGTGACCAATCAAAGTCAGTAATGTACATATGGGATAATTGTGTCAAACCCCCTTCCCCCACCTCCCATATTTAAACTGCTCTCACACCATTAGATGGTCAAAGTTTAAGGGCATAGGGGTTATTGATCCCATTTTGTATATATTTTACTAATCTATGGAATGCTTCATCTTGTTTGAAATGGACAGAAATGCTCATGGTGTTTTTGTGGCATAGGAATCACTGTCTGTCTCTTGGTCACACCTTTTCCTAACTGAACTAATCCTAAGCCCTTAGAAAGCAATAAATATCTAGATGAATCTTCTCATCTTTAAAATAATCAAAGTTTGGTAGAGATTGTATGGCGCAATTTGACAAGCAGCCTTTGGTGTTGCAGCCTAGCTCTGTAATGGAGGATGCCATCTTTGTTTTAAATTTAAGCAAGACATTTGTTGTATAGAGCCAGAAATTTGGAATAACAAGTATCATAGGATATCCAAGAGCGCTAGATAATGAGTATATTTCATGTTCTATAACCCCTATACGATCCCCAAACCCTATTTTGTGGTTTGCAAGCTTATTGTATTTTGCAATGCCAATTATTTTAAATACCAACAAAATATCTTTCATTTGAGTAAGACAATTGTTGTTCCCCCTTATCTAGGCTTATGATATAGTATCCCATATAATGAGCCTCAAAAAACACCATAGTTCCTGTTTGATTGGGCTCAATAGTGTCTCCATGGGTTTTGGCTTGTCAAAGCATATCCATAAATAATAAATTCATCCGAGTCTCATTTTCACTTGAGGATTTATGGCAGAAGGTGCTATGCAGACAGAAAATCAATCTAAATTTGATTGTGTATCAATCCACTCAACTATAGCTGGCTCTTCTCTTTCCCCAGTACTTCATCTTCCTCCTGTGTTATGAAATATGAAAGTTCATTGACTGAATCCTGAATACCATATTTATTGAACATTTTCTCAGAAGAATGTGTTTGATTGAATCATGTACGAGGAAACCGCCGTGGTTAGCGTTGGGGATTTGAAACTGGGTGTCCCAGGTTTGATCCTCAAGTCGCAGCACGACGGTCATGGTGGAGTGCCCTTGGACAAGGCACATTTTCTAGCCAAGTACTGGTTTGTTTACCCAGGGATCATGAATAAGTTAGCGTGGTAAAAACAAAACAAAGAATCATGTACGTGATGAGACGTTTGTTTCATTTCATCTGCAATGAAAACATAAAGTAAAAAAAAATATGATGCAACATTTTGGGAAGTGGAATGGAAAGTTTAATGTCATTTGAGTGATGGTTATGGTTAAAGGACAGACTGTTTGTTTAAAGCAAGTGCTCCTCTTATACAAATTACTATTTTGATATGTTACCTATATTTCTCTCACTAGGTTAACAACAAACAACAATTTTCCAAGGCAACTGGCTGCTTTCCCCTTTACAACTTATCCCATTGGTGAAAGGCTGCATGTCACTAATCAGATTGACTTTTAAATTGATTGTCAAAAACATTGATGGCCAAGCTGGACATTCAGCTTTGTCTTTACCATAGATGAAGAGCCCGGCCAATTCTGGCACAGAAGGCTCCTATAATACCGTTGGCTGTTCAACTGAAGATCTTTATGTTGGATCTGCCTAGAATTGGCTATGGATTCTTCCAAATGCAAATATGGATATATTTATTAAACAAATTCAGCATTGAACAGTTTGAGCATACATATAAAATCAAAGCACCAATGCGTTTATATTGAGATTTATGAACAATAGAATACCGGTCTCGCAAGCTATTTGTAGAACCTTTTGGAATTGCAGCTTCCCGTTTTTAGGACACTTCTCTGTCCGAAAATGGATTGTTGCAATGTTAATGAAAGCGGGATCAGGTATGAAATTAGCTCTTTTCACGAACATGATTGTAAACCTCGTAGGTCTTTTCAGAAATTATGTAAATAGTTAATGGGCCGTTTTATTTTGGCGAGGTGCTTTGAGAGTACAACAAACTCCTGTATATACGGTCACCGGATCCGGTTAAAGGTCAAAAGGTTACGGTTGGCTAAAGTAAACTAAACCGTCTAGTTGGAAAACAGTACGATCCTACTTAACATGGCATATAGAACGCGCAATAATATTTACTATCTGCCCAAACACAAGAAAGATAATATATAAATATTTTAACTCTATTTAGATCTTGATAACAGAACCTTTACTTTTAAGTTATTTTTACCCGTTTGCTGTCATATGTAAATAATTCCAAAATGGTGTGAATGTTTGTGTATTCTGTCAGCTCATCCAGTTGCTTGGGAAGTTTGTTGTGTGGAGTACTGGTGTGAGAAAACCAGGAAACACATGAGTAGGTGAATTGGCCGCTGTGATATGACTGAGAAAATGTTAAAAACAGCCTTTAACCCAATCAATCAATCAATCAGTCGATCAATTGTGTATTCTGTTGAGCACCAAGAAATGCAGTTTTAGGCATATGTTGATCTCTACCCGATACAATAATTCAAGAATAATTTCCTTAGAAAATGTCTATTGAAAATTTGGATTGTAATTATTGTAAAAAGGAATTGAAAATATTGTGAAAAAAAGAGAGAAATTCCTTTTTATAAGCTGCAAAAGTGTTAGTTCATGGCGATCAGGGAAAGTGTTTTTATTTCCCACATTCTGCAACCAGAACTACAGAGCAAATAATACCACAATAAATGCATTTTTTGGCAAATGTTGATCTCCTTACCCCATACAATTAGAATTCAAGAATGATCTGCTTAGAAAATGTCTGATAGTGTAATTATTGTTAAAAAGGAATTGAAAATATTGTGAAAAAAAAAGAAGAGAAATTCCTTTTTATAAGCTGCAGAAGTGTTAGTTGATGGCGATCAGGGAAAGTGTTTATTTCCCACATTCTGTAACCAGAACTACAGAGCAAATAATACCACAATAAATGTGTATAATTTGTTGAAGCCAATTTGTGGACTGTGATTGTGTTGAGAATATTGTCGCTGTCCAGCGCAAGGCACTATTGACGTCCATAAATGGCAATAATTCTTAACTCCTGTCTATTCATCACATGCGTACTAGTAAAATATACTGGACAATAACTTGGCAATGTTAAACCCTTTCCAACTCGCATCCACTTTTTCCACTATTATTTCAACTTCATTCAATAATAAATTGATTCTTTAACTTAAAGAGATCTTCAATATTTTTTTGATTTTTTTTTTGATATTTTCCAAATGCTCTGCAGCAGATTTGTGTTATGTAGGAAAGGGTTAATTGTAATTGTTAATTGTTGTTAAATATTCCTGAAGTTAAATTATTGAAAAAAAAAATTGCTCAACTGATCAATTTCTCATTTTGCCACAATGTTTTCTAAAGATATCTGCTGCAGAGGCGTCAGCAAATTTGAAATGGGTCATGAGTTGAACTTCATCGAAGTACTCTCCCTGCTTTGATCCTGGTTAGATAGATGAAGGGAACCAGGCCAGGAATTATGCTAGGAGGGACACATTATCCCATTTTGATCAAATTTCCCCCCATTTTGATAATTGGAACTTGATATGGTTGGAAAAGACAGATCCCCGCCTCATGTTCCATTTGGGACTCGTTGGGTACCAGGCTTTCTACTAGCTAGAACCTTACAGCAAATTTTCTGGATAATTTTCCTCATGAAAATTACAGGCTTAATATGTAATGATTTTAACTACATGTTTGTTTTTGATGTTGTTACAGCAGTTTTGCATCATTTGACTGAACTACTCTAACATGCTATATAATATTTTGCCTGTTCTTGATTCTCTCATAACTATTTGAATTCTTGAATTAATCTTGGGTTTTTTTTCCTAATGGTTTTCACACAAAATGCATTGATCATTTACCTACAGATGACAACATTTCACATGCAGTAGATTTCTTCTGGATAGATGAGAAATTGCTTTACCCTTTTCCCCCCACATACAACAAATCTGCAGCAGACGACTTTGAAAAAATAGAGACAAAAATCTGAAAAATCTCCATAGAAGAAAACTTTGTGGTCACAATGTTTTCAATAGTTGTCTGCTGCTTTTGCGTCAAAAATTGTGTCTGCTGGTGGGAAAGAGTTAAGCGGGTCATATTTTTTTTCTATTTCCAACAGTGTTTTCAATATTGTATCCAAACAAAATTCAAACTGTTTTCTAAGCAGAAAAAATTGAAATACCATGTCAGGTTTAAGGCAATTTATTATTTTCTTTGACAAATTTGCACAAATTGTAAAACATAAAGTGTATGCAGATTTCTTTCCTTATATTAATGTCATTCTGTTTTTCCTGAAGGAAGATACAATGTTTCTAATTTCTCACAATATATTAACAAACATTCTGTAGATTTATCTTGGAAATTAAAACGGATTATTGTAATATGTGAATAATTTCTCTCGTTTTACGTGGATATAATAGGTATCTGAAACATCAGGCAGATTTGAGATTTAAATGAAATTTACACCCTTTCTTTTAGACTCTTTCATGTTCAACATATTTACCAGAAAATGAAAAGCAAAGTCTGATTTTGAGAACACATTGATGGCAACTTGTCTCTTTTTACCCCTTCCAACTTTAAGATGCATTTTCACATATATGCAGTAGGCAACTTTTAAGAAACATTGTGGCAAAAGGCAGAATTGCTCATTATGAGCAAATTTTCAATGCGTCATTTGTCTTTCACCAATGGGCTTAGTCTATGTGGAAAAGCAGCCAGTTGCTTGGAAAGAATGTTGTG
>JAUELF010265361.1:0-11123 GCA_031471495.1 Clinocardium nuttallii | reverse complement strand
ACTGGTGTTAATTAAATGTAAATCAACGATTATGAATTTTCTTTCACCGAGATATCCTTATCTTTAATGGATAAAAAATGTAATAAAAATATGTAACTGTATGAGCCGTTCAATGAGAACGCCAACCATATGGACTCTGAGAAAAATAAAATATCGATCCGGATCAGCCTTAGCATGCCGCGCAGGTGAACCCGTACAGACACTTTTCGCCTCCTGTGTGTTTTCTGTTTTAAGAATCATTACTCTAAATCTGTATCCCACTGAGACAGAATGTCAGTCCGGATTAACCTGCGCTGCACACAGGTCAACAGTCCTACGCAGAGTCCACACTGATGTTTCCCGGGGGGGGGGGGTAGTTAACGACATCCATCGCCTATAAGACAAATAAGGAGACGCAGTTCAACGGATGTTTAGCTCCACTGGCTTAAATCCAGTCGAGCTTAAGTCATGGGGAATTGTCCGTCTCGCGCTTCCCTGAACTGTTTGCTTCCATGTGGCACTAGTTATGAACTTCTCCTCCCTATTACATCTGCTCCTCCCTAACTCACCCTGAGACGGAATGTGTCGGTCTGGATTAGTCTGCACGGACTGAGTAGGCTGATCTGGTTCAGTACATTACGCAGAGGCCATAATGTTGGTTCTCTCGCAGGACGGCTCAAATAACAAAAAACATACTTTGTTAGAAAAGATTGAATCAGACGCCATCTGAAAGCTTGCAAAAAAGCAAATGATAACAAGGTGGATATGCTTCTCTTGTTTTCCAGACAAAGATACACATGTGCATTTGATTATTATTCAGCTTAAACAAAAAAAAAAAACCAGTCCAGTGTTTACATGCCGCCAATAGTACTGTCGTGATCGGGGTTCGAAGCTGGGTTATCGCGACCAGAGCGCGAAGTACTACTAAATACGATCACGGCTATTACATGCTGATCTCAACATTTAATTATTAATTTCAATATTTATTATTTAATACGTATTTTTTCGTAAATCGTCAGATAAACTAGCTCTTTGAAATCGCTTAATATTTTTCCCCTTGGTATATATAACGGGATATATCTCAGCGGTAGAACACTCGACTTCAGATCGAGATGTCCCTGGTTCGAACCCGGATGTACCCGCTTCATCTTTGCTTACAATTGCTTTATACAACCCCTCCTGCCTCTTATCGCTATATCTCTAAAATAGCCGATAATATTTCAGTTACGCGAAATAAGTATTCGTAAAATTTCTATTTAAAAAAAGAATTTTACTTCCTCGTTAAATATTATTGTAAATGATGTACAGCATAAAGTAATGTTGTTTAAAACCATTTGGTTCTTTCTTGGACCAGGGTCGTATCTTGGCAATAATCAATGTGTAGGCCGTCTCGTGAGAAAATCAACTGTGTGGACTCTGCGTTAAGTATCGACCCGGATCAGCCTAAGCATGCCACACAGGCGTACCCGGATAGACACTTTTCGCCTATGAGGGTTTTCTGTTTCAGGAATCACTTCTCTATATAGCTATCCCCCTAAGACGGAATGTGTCCGCGCAGACTGATCTGGTCGATATATTACGAAGATGTATATCTTGGGGCATTTTGATACGAGAGGTGATCAAGAAACGGCCTGACTTTGTCTATAAAATCCGTATTTTATGAGCGCCATATACAACAAAGGCAACACTTAATGACACATATGTGATACACGATACCTGAACTATATAGACGATATAGGGAAAAAACAGTTTAAAGGGGATAACAATATTGAAAGTCGCGCGCAGAACATTGATAACAGAGAGTATATTCTTTCTTTTTTTTCCAGATTTTCTTCAGATTTATACAAAACAGATAATACACATGCGCTTTTAATTAATAATTTGCTTAAAAGTATAAAAAGCAGTCAAATTGTTGAAGAGGCAGTGCCGATGGCACACCTGCCGTGACCTGGATTCGGACCTTGGTTGTCGCGGCCACAAAACAAAGTACAAACCACTCTATGATCACGGCCATTCCATGCTGCATTAAATATAGATCCATACATTCCAATATGTATCACTTAATTCACAATGTTTCGTTATTCTTCTTCGTCGTGATATTACGAAGATTAGTGTATAGTGTTACAGCATTTGAATGCAGATCGAGAGCTTCAAAACTGTTTGTATTCAAACCACCAGACAATTATCGCTGTAGCTCTAAAATAGCGGGGTCATGCATTATGCAAGAAATATTCCACCAGGCGAAAATGGGTACCGTCATTTTGGACCAAATCTGGCCTTGACAAAACCGGTGTTTAATTTCACCTTCAAACAAGGTCAAAAAACTAAAAATGATCAAATCAATCATTTCCAGTGCATCCTTTCCACGTGTACAATGAATTTACATTCAAGGTCATATATATGCAATGCATTCTGGTGATGGTTTACACTCATTTCTATGCAAACAAAGTTGTTTTTCTAGGGACTATCGTACGTAGATCAGCAAGTCAGCGGATGTATTTAGCAAAATTTGACCTTATTATGTACAATTTTTGTTGTCGAGTTGTCTAATTGTAGAGTTTTTACTTAGGTAAAAACGGTAAATCGCAAAATGTACTGCTTACAGTGTTAGATAAATAACAAGTAATCTTTATACGCTTTTGTGAAAAGTTCAGCAGCGATAGCCGTGATCGTATAGTGGTTAGGACTTCGCGTTGTGGCCGCGACAACCCAGGTTCGAATCCTTGTAACGGCATGAACTATTCCTATAACGCTGAATTGATTTGTGTGTATGTTTAGTGTTATTCTACTAAGATACTAAATAAAATAAGTGATCTACGAGACATGAGCCTGATTATGAAATAGGTCAGCTCTTCAATATAAAGTTTATAAACACATTCATAATTTTATTGGAAGTTTCCTGTAGGAATGATTCTAATTTTAGAACGAGATATTTATACCTGTCGGTCTGAGTTCACATCGGGATATCGCTTTGTCCTTACTAATTATATTAATTCTGGTAGACATTCTGCAGATTTGCTGTATGGGGAAAACATTATTTCATCTGCGCACCGTGGAGTCACATGCGAGTCTGAACATCGGCACAGTCCCACCAGAGCAGTCACTGTCCGTATACATGTACGTTATTCCTAGATGCATTAGCGTTATGCCAATTTACCTCTATATGACCCTGTTACAAATCTGTTTACGGTTTTACTCACCTGTCCTTGTTAACGACATTGTATCACGATTTTCCAAAATAGAAGGATTTCAACGTGTCTGTAGTGTTGCTCGTTTCCTACAATGTTTATGTCGCGGTTCGAACGTGTACACACTCTGCGATAATACATGTAGGCGGACCGGTTAGCTAAGTACTCGCATTGAAAGTGTGTAGTCCCGGGTTCGAGCCCCGTAATTGCTGCAGGGACCGTGATAGCTCCGTTATGTCGCGGTTCGAATGTGTACACCAAGATCTTCGCTGAGAGCGAGAGGTTCCGGGTTCGAGCCCTTGATTGGCTGCATGTTTTTTCTCCCTTTTACATTGAAAAGAGGGGTCGTTTTTTTTATATAACAGAACAAAGGGTTTAAAAGTTACCATAGCAAATGATTTTAGAATTTATTTCACCATTACCATATACCAGCAGCCGACGAGTTTTCATAAAGAAATGTTTGAAAAGATTGGAAAGCATTCAGAGTCATTATATGCTTATTATGCTAAAATTATTTAAAAGTCATCTTATGCACCTCTACATGGTGACAGGGTAAAAGTATTATTACAATATTAACAAAAAGTACACCAAACTCTCTTTGTAAATAAGAATTCCTTTGTCCGTTTGACACATACAATAAATATACAGCAAACGGCATTGCATTAAGTAAACAAGCAGTGTGAAAGGTGGTCTATTGCAGACGCATCTGTATGTGGGAAAGGGTTGATTGAACTAAAGACCTATCAGGTTCAGAGATAGCTCTTGATTTGTATAGACTTTATAATAGTTTAACCTTTGTATCACCATTTTCCTTTAAATGAAAAGACTGTTTCCATTTAACTTTTCCCACCGTATTCCCACGACATTTCGTTAAATTACAACAATCAATTGCGCAGTTAAATCGAAATGATTATCTGTCACATTAAGAACGAATTGGGCAACAACACAACACTCACCATAAGGGCAAACAAATCACTGACTGAATGCAATTTTAACTTATATTCGCAGCCTCGACACGGCAACACGTAGCACATGTCCTTCACCAAGGTAATAGTTTTTCATTCGTTTGATTCCGAGGAAAAGGAACAGTTAAAAATATGTGTTAATAACACAAATCTAGCGTCCATCTAGTGATCTGGAAACACGAGTTCGAGTTCAGGTAATTGAAAGTACTGCTCTCGACTGATCCACTGGTGATCGGGCAAGTGCAATACTGTTTGATGCGTAAAACCCACGTAACCCTTTCCCCGCCAGAACAAATCTGCAGCAGTGGACTTGACAACATTTAAATACAAATATAGAACGTCTATATGAATGAAATACCGTCGGTCGCAGAGGCGTTCAGATATCGTCTGTATGCGGACAAGGGTTAAAGACAAACAAACACTGTTACCATTCCAGGTATGACTTTTAATACCTACACGACCAAGAGAGAACTCGCTGTTCGTAATAATACTCTAGAAAACGAAGAGAGAACTCGCTGTTCGTAATAATACTCTAGAAAACGAAGACGCCTCTGAAGCAGAAGGTCATTTGAAATATTTAAATACAAAAACATGAGTAAAGGGGAGAAATTTCTCCATGCTCCACATTATGTTCAAGATTTATCCTAATTGTCCAAAAACAAAAATATGTTTCAGCAGTCCCGAGACAAACATCGACTTGAATTAAATAGATATTCTAATATATTGTTCAAGAGAAAGTTTATGCAAGGCATCAATGTCGCCGGAAGACTGTATTAATTTATTTGACCACACATCATAAACAAGTTATGCAATCACCATTCATCGTGATTAGTGAGTCTAGATATATACATGATGCTTTCATTAAAGACTAATTCCAGGTGTTTTGAAAATTCCACATACACATTTAAAAGTTGTTTTGTCAGATCCTTTAATATTAAAGTTACATCATAATTATGATCATAATTTCACAGATGTTAAATGTGATCCTCATATGTTTAAAATGTGAAATACCATATCAGCTAAACGGTTCTTTTTTTATAACCAAATCGTTTAACCAGAGTTTATATGTCTACATATGTAATTTCTGCTTTTAAACATTAACTTAATTCACAATGATTCATTCTTAATCCTTTAAAATAAGTGAAAAAAAGCAAATTATATTAAGATTAGCATCCTGTTGTCGTTGATGAATACAGTAGATGCATGATGACAGCAGCATGCCTGGTGTGAGCCCTACAAAAATGTCGTCAAGTACGACATTAATTGGATGCTAAAGAACCGATTGTTTGTGTATCAGTGTTTGTCCTGTATATCGTCTCCATTGATAACATGCACACATAAAGGTCAACATACGCTCAATACATCCGCTGTGGTGCTGAATAGTCCGTAAAACCATTGTTTGTGTAAACATGAGAGTAAACCATCACTTAAAAATATGGAACAATCTTTATAAGTGTAAGTTTAATTACTGAAAGACGTTTGAGCAATTTCTCCTTTTGTCACTAAAGGTCGTCTGGTGCAAACGCGTTAACATGCGTCTATAGGTGGGAAAGGGATAAGACATCAACTCGTTAGGAGCGGCTCAATTGTACCAACAGAGACATCCAAGATTTAAAATACTTTTTGTTTTAAGTTTCTCATTTATATAAATGTGGGAACCAGGGAAACATCGCTCATAAGTTATGCTGTTTCACAAACTGGTTTAATGGTGTGTCCACGTGGGAAACAGGAAATCATTGTCCATAAGTCAATCTTCTTTACTAACTGATTTAATTATATCAATGTAGGAAACAGGGAAACATTGCTCATAAGTGATGCTGCTTCACAAACTGGTTTATCTGTGTCAGTGCCATTGGCAATATTGAGTGTTTTGAAAACATTTCAGAAAAAGGTGAGTTAAGTCGTGACGAGTTGTCTCCACTAACATCAGGTGTTTGCCTTTTAGTTATCAAAATATTCAAAAACTCATATTAAATGAAAAATTGAGTAGCCCGATTTTTAAGATGGACTTGTCTACTTCAAAAAATTAATCTCTGGATGAGTTAACAATATTCATTTTACACGGACTTGTGAGACTAATTTTACAGCTTCCATTGTTGTTGTTGGAGTTTCAAACTTTTAACATTAACACCACAGCATATTTTCAGGAGCACCAATCAGTGTAACTGATTTGTCCTTGTAACACTCTCAAGGTCTAACTCTGGATACTCCAAACTATTCCAAAACCATTGATCACGCCCATACGATGTATTCGAATACTAGACCTTTGGGTCGCCATGCAGCTACCTCTGTGCCAGTGTCTTGCACAATCGACTACCGATACCATTCCCCGAGCACATGGATATGCCTATGGTAATTCATGTAATCTTCGGATGACAGCAATTTTTAAGAGACTAAAATGTCACGTAAGGCAATTATGTAGTATACCATATAACCAGAACATCATACAGACTATTCAACAGATAGTTTCTGACTCGATGCAGATCAACATAATGTTTAAACTTGGTGTTTTGTTGTTGTCAGGATGGTTGGTGCTCGTCCATACTTCAGGTAAATTATAAACACATAATGTTTCCATGCGTTTACAAATCTATTTATTTATTATATTGTATTTATTCAAACATTTCATTAAATTTATTTTACTTATTTTATTCTTATTATTTTTACATTTATTTATTATTCTATCGTTTGACTTATTTATTAATTTAGTTATGCATAAACGTGTATGCTTGTCTTATATTACTGCAAATACTTGCAAAATTGTTCTCGCAAATATTACACTACATATTCAAATTTCGTAGATAACTAGGACAAATACTGTACCAAATAAGGCAATATGACGTCGTTGAAATATGTCAATTCAATGAAAATGAGGTAGTGTGGTGTTATTTAAACACAATTCATAAAATATATTTCATGTCTCGTAGAAAAATAAAAAGCGACGCATTGCTACTACAACATATTCAGTATTCCGTAGGTACTAATTGATTGTAACTTAAGTATATTACTGTATCTAATCAATTTTATCTTTCGTTATTTATTCCTCATTTGTTTGTTTTATATTTAGTCATCTACTGCATATGTTCAAAATCCAAATTGTATAGTCTAGATAAACTTTGCACGAGGAAAACCAACTATAATACTTTAGAGACAACTGTAGATCTAGATAATACTGCGAATTCGTGTAGAGTAATCTGAAAAAGCACTTGTATCATATAGATAACAGAATAGTTCAGGAAAGTTCAGAAATCAGTATACACTTTGCTGAGTTTGGTTTTCCAGTCACGCATTGCTCACTCACAATATGTGTAACATACTGTTGGAGCGTCTAAATTCTGTACTTACAAACATATTAATCATAACCTTTATCCTGTAAATTGACCATTTGTAATCATATTTCACGTTTTGAGTAAATTACCGTTACTTAGTAAATCGATGTTACTATGCGATGATTTGTCTTTGATTTACCATGACTTCGATAAGCAAAGATGGTGTAGATCAATAAAATATTAAAACATTGATATGTTTTAATTGAAATATTTCCTCCATATATGCATTTGAAGGTACAGAACGGGAGCTTATACCCAAACTTCTCGATCATTATGACAAGCGAGTGGCACCTTTACCCGTTGATCTGAAACTTGGACTGGGTATCCTCAGAGTTCTCGATTTGGACATAGTAAGTACACACATGGTCTTAACTGTAAAGTTTAAAGTTGTCTGCCTTAAAGACATCTAAGGAAAAGAAAGACATACATAAAGGGATGCAACTACCCCTTAAGCTGGATGTGAGCCATATTTGCATTTTGATCAATAAAAAATAAATATTGACGATCGAATAAAGTGCTATATATAATAGAATATTAATTTTGTTCTTCTTTTTTGTAATAACGTGCAATGCGCCTATGGGTGGTAGTTGAAAACATTGCTGAAACGGAAACTCATTTGAGTAATTATTCATTCTGTCCTCGATGTTTTAAAAGGTTCCCTGCTGTATAAGACGCCAAACGTCGTTTGGATCCAGAAAAGGGTTAACATCGGTATCGAAATAAAATCGATCATCACAATTCGATAATGATAACAATAGTTTCTTCCATAATTACATATCCTGATTATTGTTGATCTGGCTTACCGCCCCTGTTTTTAAAGAATAACGGAGGAAAAGTCAATCCGTGCATGACAAATCCGGGTAATTTACGCTGACAACCTCGTGGGGTGGGGGAGGGGAACATACCAATGGTAAATAAAATCGAATATTATATTTTTGGTAGCAATAACTCGTTTTTACCTCCTTTTTTATTATCTCATGGTGAGCTATTGTATACTGTCCCTCAACATTTTACTTCGAACGACATCTCCTACTAAACCGCTGGGCCAATTTTGACAAAAACCTTACATAAATGTTCCTTGGTTGGTCTACCTTCAAATATGTTTAGATATTAGAATTCCATGCGGAACTCTGGTCGTTATGGCAAAGGAAAGGATAAACTTTAAAAATCTGATTGTCAGAAATCAATGGCCAGATTTAAAAAAGAATTGGCACACTTGTTTCTTTGGTGAACCGCTTCTAAGATTGTTCAAATTATTTGGATCCGTGAAAAAAACATGACCGTCTAATTTATCCTATATTTATATAGAGAGCATTTAAAACATATTCTTATCCCAAACTACTTGCTGGATTCCAAAATGTTTTGGCACAGATGGTCCTTGTTGATATTATTAGGATCCGTAAAATATCATGGCCGCCAGGAGCGTGGCTTGTTTTCTTTATATGTACAAAATCATCTTGTACAAAAGCTATGGCCTGATTTTGAAATGATTTGTCACAAATGTTCCTTTGGTGACCCTCTACCAATATGTTTTCATATAATTCCTATCCGTTGAAAAACATGCCGCCAGGTGCTGGGGCTTTGTTTTCCGCATATGCAGATAAACTATATACATTATATAGTGAAAACTGTATAAATCTTCTTGATAAAAGATATTTGGTATATGTGCATTAGAACTTTAATATATATCAAAGTGTTAACTCTATACATATACGCACAATGAGCCCTGGCCCCTGGTGGCCATGTTTTCAACAGATCTGGCAAATTTGAACACTCTCAGTAGAGGGTCACTTGTTCTATTAAATGTGTCCACTTGTTTTACTAGTAAACCCGGGAATATCAATATGTCGTGTTGTATAAGGCGTGACAGGAAGCATGAATTTGCCCCAGAAAAGATGCAGGTGTATTTTTAAAAAAAAACATGTATATTGTATCTTTTAATCCAAAGGATAAAAGTATCCTTTCACTGGACACGTGGTTAACAATGACATGGGTGGATGATCGTCTCGATTGGAATCCAAAAGAATACAATTACACAGACAGTGTGAAACTCCCCTCGACCGATGTATGGATTCCAGATATCACGCTATATAATAAGTAAGTGTAATTGTTCGATAACGTAGTGAATGCGTCGTTTCTAACAGTATTATAGACGTCCTCTCAACCTCTTTGTTATTGTGACTGTGTATATTATGATATATCTGTGCAGTCGTGCTGTCATTAACGGTAATATTGTCGTGGTACATGTTCCTTCTCCTATTCAACGTTGCCGATGTTTAAAAAGGTGCTCCAATGTCTATTCGTATTGAAGTTGCACACGTTCCCACTCCTGTTTCATCGCTGCTGCTGTTCTTCATGGATTACCAATCGTTTTATGTTGGACATGCTTTCTCAACATCTTCCGTCCTATTGCTGCTGCTCATATTCCATTTCATGTTTAAACGTTCAATACATAATGTATATAACTGAGTTGCTCCGATTTCCTGACGTATTAATGTTTCACACGTTCGCTCTCCTATTAAAGCGTTGCCGAAGTGGGGTTTTTATATACATAAGATGCTCCAATACCCTTCGTATCTACACTCCCGCCCCCACTTTTTTTCTTTTGATTAATCTGTCACTGTGAAATGTAGAAAATTGTGACGTCAACGCATGTGGCGGTCAGGCTACAACTAATTTCCGAATATGATGACTATTAAGCTTAAGAACGTCGGAGTATTGGTCGGTTGGCTCATTTAGGTATGGTGGATCAAGAGAAAAATCATTTATGAACCTAAGACCATGTCGGTTTTGACATTTTTGGGCGGAAATTATTGCCCGAATCGAGCAAGGTGGTGAAACGTTGTAGCACACCTTGTCATTGTTATACTCTATATGAACCATAAAAAAGCTATTAATAGTAACACTATCCTGGTGGGATTTCCAACCTTTTCTCATACGCTCATTATTATTTAAGAAATAAACAAAAACCGACGCATCAGATTGATTAATTGATTGATTGGGGTTTAACGCCGTTTTTAACAATTGCCCCGTCATATCACGGCGGCCAGTTTACCTACTCATATGTTTCCTGGTTTTCTCACACCAGTACTCCATACAACAATCTTCCCAAGCAACTGGCTGCTTTTCCACATAGACTAATCCCACCCGACGCATCAGAACGAAAAACCATTGTTTATTCGCCAATAAACCACGATTTTTGATAGTTTATTTCGATTCTAACATGACCCGACACCTTAACAAAGGGAAATAAATAAATGCACTATTTAGCAAACCAGTTTACCCACCAGTTTACGCGAGCACATGTGTGTTGTTCCATCAATTGTGACTACCCACTGCATTCATTATACGCATAACTGCAGAAAAGAGGCGAAAAGGGGTAGAGTCAGCACCAAGACAATGTTATTTTATTTAATTAATTATTTAGTTTCCATTGTACTACACAAGTTTACAATATTTATTGACATTGAGAAAAACATATCAACAACAACAACAAATCTGTCCTGACCTGTTCTAAAAATAGAACTTTAATACAGTTGCATGGATTTATCCATTCCCTAACACTATCATCTCTGTCGTATGCTAGGACTACTTTTGGTCACGTGACGTTTTAAGAATAGATGCACGTGACTTTTACATCACATGAGCTTCACGTTGTTTTT